>JAPYYV010003874.1:0-26443 GCA_030522625.1 Copidosoma aretas
GCTACGCCGAACTGCACAGGTACAAACTATAGGTACTACGGCTCTCATCATTGCGCAGTAACAGTTCAACGCCCATTTGAACTTGATTAACACGATGTTTGAGCCGAAGTAGCCTTTATATTTGTATAGACGGAGATCAAAAGAGAGTTGAACACCGGCAGCCTTTACCGCTGGGTTTCTACGTTCGAAATTTTTTTCCGTGTGGTATCATTCGTTCATCACTAGAATCACTAGATTTATGTGTACCCCGTAAATGGTATAATGAGGATAACAGAGGTAAGAATATTGTTTTTACAAGGTGTATAACAATTTTCAGTACATCTATCTTCATAATTTTATTGTATATTCATGCTATTGCACGGTAAATATATTTATTCTATTCTATATTTATTTCATTGTTTGGATTTATTTTTTGAGATTAACAAATTCAATTTATAAAAGAGTAAATTAAATTATTGAGCCAAATTGAAGTAGAAAATATGTATTTTAGATTAACTAAAGTGTCTGCTTCTAAAGACGTATCAGGAATTTGGTTTCTGCATGGATAGATTATAGATAATTATTAGAACCAGAACCAGGAAATTATTTGTGAACAAATAAAGAGGATACTAATTTGAATCAGAGTCTAATTGAGTATAGAAACTATACTTCTTGCTCTTAAAGTTTAAGAGCGCAACTAAAATTTTTATACATAAGGTAGAGCCAAAGAAAAAGTAGCATTAATGTAAACCATTTTAGAGTATATTTTTATTCGCATGATGAATTTTTTGATCGATTGCAGACCATTAGACTTGATACATGACTCCAAGTTTCGGAGAGAGGTGATCTGAAATTGAGAAGGAGAGAAAGAAGCCGACAAATACAGAGTTATATGCTAGAGATGAGTGGAGTAAATAAAAGCCTGGAGAATCTTAGCGATAAAAAGTATACAGAGTTAAAGTTGAAATAAATAAATAAGAGTTTTATGATAGTTTCTTTTAAGAAGCTTACAGAGTTGATTGAGTTAATCAACATGAATGTCAGAGGTAAGAAAAATGGAATGATACTTTGATTGAATTAGAGTTTACGCTGTGGCGTATTAGATTTTGCGATGTATCATTAGATGATTTGAGAAAACTATAGAAAATGCATTCTTTGAATGTATTATGTCTTATCAAGTCATCTAAATAGCATAATAAATGGAAAAATTTAGAGACCAGTAGAATTTAATAATATTATACGGTAAATAAGAATTATAATGCTTAAACGAAACTTACTAAAGAGTTTTTAGGATCTGCAAACGCAGTTGTGCATGTTTATAATAAATCTTTACAAAAAGGGATTGACTCGCGGAAAAATTTGTTCGAGAAGCAAGTTTTTATCTTGATCATTTAAATCAAAGGAAAACATACAAAGGGTTAAATCCTTATGTAAGTCAGTTTGATTCAACAGTATGTTTGCAATCAAGTGTGTGCTATGATAAATAGCAGTTAGGAACTTTAAAAACTGAATGATAATATAGAAGAAATGATGGATAAACCTAGAGAGAGAGAGAGAGAGCGAGAGAGAAAAATCAGCAATTAGAGTACACACATCAACATTACTTAAAATTTAAAAAAAAACATAGTGACTTGTTTAGACAATGTGATTATCAAGACGAATGTAGAGTGCTTCGAGTAAATACAAAAGAGAAGCTAGCTGAAATTATGACTAATACATTACAATTAGAAGAACAAACTTAACTAAGAGACGAAATTTAAAATAGTGATATTATTAAGCTGAATTAGAGATCCATTAAGAGATTAAACTTAAGTTCAACTACGCTGATGTATATACTAATATTTTATTTTATTCTGTTCACAGGTGGTAAACATTCGAGAAAATGAGGAGTAAGCTGAGTGGCAAAGGGAGGGAGTGTGACACTCCGAGTGTCGGGTTACAGGGTTTGCTGACTACGCTCACAACGTTAGTCCGTCATGCCCCCCCCCCCCCTCTCTACACTTATATCCGTGCACGGCTATGGCTTGCGAGCTGGCTGGCACGCCGCTCGGCTGATGTAGTCTTGTAGGGTCCATTCTTGTGTACAGATCGAGCAGCAGTACATATCGTGATACTATATGTTTCTATATATATACTAGAGAGCTCCGCCCTCTGCGCGCTCCGCGTGCCAACCCCCAGATTTTTGATAACTCTAAGATTATATGAGATAACCATTTATAGCATCCGTCGATGTGTAAAATAGTTTAATTGAAGTTATACTTCTATATGACCGTTACGCAGGGAAATAAAGCAATGATTTCCAATTTTTCCCCCTTCGAAAATATGTAACGTAAGTGAATTTTCAATCTCTAAAAAAAACCCTTTTCCATCGGATTTAAACTCACGATCTCGTGCATATGAGCCGTGTACCGTGTCGACTTATCCACGAGCTACCTCTGTTAATAAGCTATATATCACTACCTTCTGTATTTAAGTTTGTAACTTACTTTGAATTCAAATATTAGATAACTGTTTATTTATAAATTTGTTAAAATATTTGTTGATTTACATTAATAAACTATCAAACAATTAGTTGAATAAGTTTTTAAAAACATTAAAAATATATTCCATTTTCAGCCTTCTTATAAAATAATTATTATTTCTTTGATTTTATTAATTTGTATGGTTTTTAGATAAATCAAAAATTATTTTCTGAATTTTTACACTTTTTTCAAAATTAAAAAAAAAAAGTTGTACAGATATAATATTTCGTATCATTGGTTTATAAATACAGGGTTCTATGGATGAGTTATTTGATTTTCATTGTGTATTATTATTTTAAAATTTGAGCTGGGATCATTACCGAACAAATGTTGGCGTAATTAGTCACATCTGGATATATTGTTTAACAGAGAAGTATAACTTGATACATAGGTGCCCAAGTTTTTTTCAAAAATTTTTCCTACATAATTGCCACTTTCTTCTTTACTGACTAAAAATACGCGATTCTCTTATTACTTCTGAAATAATTATACTATTCCGACTTTATATATTGAATTAGAATAAAGTATATTGGGTTAATCGGTTAAAGGAGCTAGCCATTCATATATATGCTTTTCTTTGAAATTATTTAAAATTGGTGGATAGATTATTTATGAATAAACATTTTTCGGGCGATTTAATTTGATGATTCGGTTTGAGGTGCGTGGGTTTTGATTTATTTGGATTTAATATTGAGCTTAAGTGTACGTGTCTTCTATCCAGTATATGGTTTATCTTTGGTATTACTGTTAGTTACGTTTTTTGTTATCTGCCGTAGTAACACAAAGTTGGTTATTTTTAGACGTAGTAATAGAGCATTGTATTAAAACATCCATTTTCTGTTAGACAAATATGGAGCTTACTTGCCCTAAAGTCTGATTGGTTTTCTCTGTTGTCAAAAGCAAGTGATATCCAGCCAACGTTGTCTATTGACATCATAATCGAAATTATAATACACCTATGGAGTAAGTATAATACACGGAAGAATAGTGCTTATCAAATTTAGTATGAAAGTAACATTGTTCTCGATCGGGAATCCTTAGCCAATTACATTTAAGTTACAGTTTTGCTGGACTACAATGTAATCATGGTCTGCACATGCCTGGTTTCCTTTCCACCATGTCCATGAGTCGGTTGCTCTGTCCGATTCCTGTAATAAGGTGTAATCATCGTATGTATGTTATCCCGAAACCTGATAGACTACTCTGCTTACATTCTGAATTACTAAATAAATTATTCATCAACAAACAGTGTTACCGGGAGAGTATTTTGTTGTTTGTTTATATGTGCTTTGATTCCATTTTATTTCAATTACGTATTGAGCTAAAGTGTACGGATTTCGGGTAAGTATCTGTTTTAACAGCTGTATCACTGACGGTCGGGTTATTTATTTTCTGCCTTAGTACAGTAATGTTGGCTATTTTTGACGTAGTAGAACATTGTATTGAAACACATGTTTTCTTTTTGACAAATTTGGAGCTTTATTACCATCCATACTCACTTGTCAAAATCATCTGCTATCCGGCAAAGCTTGTCTATTTACATCATGATCGAAAGTATAATACACCTATGGAGCAAGTATAATACACGAAAATATATTGCAAATCATATTTTGTATGTTATTACATGGTTTCCGATTGGGAGGTCTTAGCCTATCACTTCTAAGATATAATTTGCTAGACTACAGCGCAATAAAGATTTGAACACATCTGGTTTATTTTTGCATCAAGTGCATTAATCAGTTGCTCTGTCCGATTCCTGCAATAGGATGTTATAAGGGTATAATATAGGGTATTATTCTATGTACTTTATTCCAAAACCCAATATACTTCTCTGCTTACACTCTGAGTAAATAAATAATCTGTTATTAAACAGTATGAGTGGGCAAGTCCATTTGGTTATTTGGTTGTAGGTGTAAAGGTTATATTTTATTATTCTTTCGTATTGAGCTCGAGTGTGCGCCTACCAATGGTCACATTTTATTGTAGTGCCTCTGTATATTAGCCAAATAAGACGTGAGGGATAAACAGAAAATCCTTAGGGGCTGTGATGGAGTGGCTTCAGCTGCAATCGGTTGTTTTCGGTAATGTTCGACGATGTTGGGGGGTTGGGTGAAAGGATTTGTCTGTAATCGTAATGACGCGTCTGTTTTCCGGAGACTTCGCCGAGAATGTGTCTTTCAGGTGACGCTGCCATCTTCAGCTATGGTTCAAATGCGGGGGGTAATAGGGGGGGGGGGGGATATATTAGACTTAAATAAATTCTATGTCCTTGCAGATTGTTAGGTATGTAAGGGATAACCTAACGAAAATGGGGGTCACGGGACGGCCTGAAAGTACGTGTGGGGGTGACGGTCAAAGTGAGTTGAGGCAGTGGGGGGAGCCAGGGGGTGGGCTGGAAGAGAGCGGGGGAGTCGGATGGGAGAGAGGGCGCGTGGTGGATCAGACTTCCAATAGAAAATTAAAAAAATTAGCATATTTTTGCACTATTTTACCTTATTTTTGAGCATGTAAAAAAAAGTGTGGGGGCGCTATTACTTACAATCCACCTGAATTAACTATATAATATAGAAGTGTATATATATATATGTATATATATAATATTACAGATTCAATATCTTGGTAGTTGAGCTACTTTTTTTCTACCCTCATGTTATTTTATTGTACATTTGTTAATATAATGTCAATCTTAATACATGTAGAAGGGAGAAATTAAAATGAAACCAAATTAATAATTCATATGCATGAACTTATAATTAAGTTGTGCATGTGCGTGTGCATTGAGGAATAGGTTATAAGGTGATGGGTAGGAGCTGGGGGGGAGCGGGGGCGGGCTGAGACTAACTTTTGTTCATACAACTATATAATATAGGAATATATATATATATACATATAAGAGTTGGACACATAGAGATATTAGACGTAGAAGTGCTTTGTAGAAGTAGAAGTTAATACAATATAGAGATCGATCTCTCGAGAGCTTTAAATAATTCAACACATGGGCCTTTTATTTAACCTAGTGTCCTTCTGCCTGGCCATGCCTCTCCATCATAAATGACTCCACCTTTTGCACCATTTTTTTAATTTCATTTTAATTTAGGCACATCATGTCACTGAAAATTTGGCACTGTCACTTACCCATAAAATAGATAATACTTATTTATGGCAAAGCTCCCTTAATTTCCAAATCTATTCAAGCAAATCAACTAAATATTTATAAAATTTAATTAAACGTAGAAATTGAAAATTTGTTTAGTTGCACCACGAAATTATCCTTTGCTGTCGATCTATTTGGGGTGTTTATTTTTCACAGTATGTGACTTGGCTACCTCCTAATGGCGACAGCCTATACAATTTTCAAATGATGCTTACGAGTGTTACTGTACTTTTCTGCATTACGGAAAGTAGAAATTATCTTACCGAAATCATGTACAAGAAAAATGTAGGAACATGTAAATTAATATTATGCAAGCATCCATGATATGAATTTTCATCAAAAATTATATCTGCCCCTTCTTCTCTTCACATTCTTGAAAAAAACCGTATTATTTCGCGGACCTCCACATTCATGCATACTATTAAAAAAATGAGAGAGAAAATGCGATAGCATAGAGTGGGTGAATAGCTGCAGCAGCAGCAGCAGCAGCAGCAGTAGAAGCATCTTGTGATATAACATAATCACCATAAGTGAGCACACACATTGTGATACAAGCAAGGTATAACCTAAAAACAACCTTGTATTTATGAAATGCTACTACATCATCTTTTATACAAGAACTATCTTCATATATTGTTACACTAGTCGCAAAGTTTGTTAAAATCTGTGTGTTAAATCTTTAGGAATCTAAAATAATATTAAATGTCTAAAACACGTCTTAAAAATAATCTTAGAGCAGATCTTAATAATGGTAAATAGTATTTTGGAAACAGATCTTAAAACTGATCTCATAACTGGTTTCAAAATTAATCTTAAAATAGATCACAAATAAGGGCTTAAAATATATTTTTAAACAGATTTCAAAAATATCAAAACTGATATCAAAACTGATCTCAAAGTAGGTCATAAAACTGATCTCAAGGCAGATTTCAAAACAGGTCCTAAAATAAATATTAAAACTGATCTCAAAAGTAATTACAAAATCAATCTTGAAACAAACCTAAAAACAAGTCTCAAAACAGATCTCAAAATGGTTTTGAAATATAATACCAACAGTTCTCAAATATTTTATTTTTAATAGTTGTCTGATGCCTGTTCTTCATCGATGTATTTTGAACTTCATATTTTAAGATTAACATCACACTAATTCTGCTCCTAACACTTATACTGCAGCAACAATATTATTATTGACATATATCATTGAAAAACCAGGTGCAAGTGTCCTAATTACGGCTCCTTTAAGAAAAACTTTGATTAATTATATTTTGTTATCGCCAATCGATAGAATTACAACTTATACAGTATTGTTATGATAGTATCAACCTTGTCTGACATACACATTTAAAATACATGTAAATCAAACTTTTTAATATAATTATTATTTTGTTTAAACTCTCAAGTAACTGATTAACAGCGTGTTTAATGGAAATACTGTTCTCGCTTTTTCGATACAGCCCTCTAAAAGTATGACTTTTTTGCGGCTTCCTACAAGAAGCGACACATACAGACAAAAGTATAGCACAGCCATTAAATGTATCGATCTTTTAGAAGATATATAGTATATTACCCACCTAGGGAGGAAAAGTAAAGAATGTCTCTGAATACAGGCATTTGACGCACGAGGCGAAGCCAAGGGTGATAAGCATGTGTCCTGAGGCGTTCTTGATTTCCGCCCGTCGGTTGTATACAATTTTTCACCAGTCCTGCGCCGGGAGGATGAATTTTCGTTTCGCAAAGCGAGACGAAAGTTCCTACTTTCGGCGCAGTATAATGAGAATATTATTTAAATGTTGTTATGTAACCCGATGTAACATATGTAATAGATAACAATCAGAAAGATGATTAATTATTCTAGCAAACAACTTGTCTACATTACCAATAATTTTTTTACAGGAGCTATAATAGGGACAGGATCCATGATGGGGACATAAACCCTAGGGTTTATTGTTGCACTATTTAAAAGCAGGACGCTTATATTTACAGCATTTCTTAATATTTGCATTATTTATTCCACCTATATCCATTTCTGGGCTTTTACGTATCTACCTATCTTTCCTTATCTAACCTACCTACTTAACTTATCCTTTATTTCTTAAACTCCCCTGGTTCCCCGTCCCGAGCTACTCGGGCTGAGTATGATGCAAGTCCTTCGTACGGATCCCTAGCGCAAAGTTCACCTTAGATGACTCGGCCATCCATCCTACTGGGTAATATTGACGGGCGCAGCGACCGTCTCAAGCACACCCCAGAAGGTATCAGATTAATGGAAAGGTCTCCTCTATTAACTATCTACCTCACCGTACCGACTGTTGAAATCGGTAGTGACCTTACTGATGAGCTGGCCAGGTGCTTGCTTTCCCCGGAAGGAAGCCCCTAGAAGTCCAGGCATCGTTTGGAAAAATCAACTTATCGTCTTAAAAATTGGATAAGTGGTTTTTCGATATCCTGGGTACTCCTCCTATCGAAAAATTCCGAGAAATATAACTCGATATTTTTCGATGGGATTCGAACCACGGTCCCTCGGAATTTTCAGACTAGGCAACTAGCACGCTAGCCGCTAAGCCATCGAAGCTCCTTAGCATTTGTTAATATACTTTAAGGAAGCAAATAGCTGATCACATTACTACTACGTTTAGAATAAGCCTTTTCACTAAGATTGACTTTGTGACATACTGTATTTAGTTCAAAATACTATCACTAGGAAAAGTTAAGAAAGTTTATTTTCACGTTGGTGTTACACATGTTAAAACATTATCATATTTCTGTGCTGATGAAAGTATAGAATAAGTATCTTTTTTCAATTCCCCTATCTCGAGTAATGACGTCATTTACGACGTCCCTAAAGACGTCACTAATGACGTATCTAATAACGTCACTAACGATGTCTCTAAAGACGTCATCAAAGACGCCTCTAAATACGTTTGGGATACATTAAAAAAAAAAAAATTGTGTGGTTTTTTTCGGATAAATCACGTATGAATTTATTATTGGCAACAATTTTATTAACTTAAAAAAAATTAAAAAAAAAAAACGCCGAGTCAAGTTTTGAACTCGGTCCGTCAGAATCGGAATTCAGCATCTTACCCACTTGGCCAGTGAGGATATGACACCTGATTATCAATTTGAGTCCATATAAGGTACAAGTTCTTGAAGCATTTTGTTTTTATCTTCTTTGCAAGCCAAATCAAAAATAAATACACTAAAATTTCACTCTATATTATATTTAAATATTTTTTTTATAAAATCAGTCGCATATTTTTATTTAAAATTGCTTTAATTTATTTAAACCTCCTCAATTTAATATTATAACTGAATTATAAAAGAAATATTTAAATACAATATAGAGTGGAATTTTAGTGTATTTATGTGTGACTTGGCTTGTAAAGAAGATAAAAACGGAATGCTTTTAGAACTTGTACCTTATAGCAACTAAAATTGATAACCAGGTATTGTATTGTCTCTGGCCAAGTGGGTAAGATGCTGAACTCTGATTCTAACGGACCGAGTTCAAAACTCGACTTCAGCGATTTTTTTTTATATTCTACTAAAAAAATTGTTGCTAATAATAAATTGATACGTGATTTATACGAAAAAAATTACATAATTTTTTTTTTATAGTATCAGAAACGTATTTAGAGACGTCTTTGGTGACGTCTTTGGTGACGTCTTTAGTGACGTCTTTAGATACGTCTTTGGTGACGTCTTTAGAGACGTCTTTAGTGACGACTTCATAGATGTCTTTAAGACGTCATAATGACGTCATTACTCGAGATAGGGTCGACATCTCCAGTTTGAAATATTCTATAAATAAAGTATCCTATTTAAAAGGGTGTGGGTAGGGCTCAACCGGTTCGAGAAAAGGACATGTTTTGGCATTTGGGAGAACTTATGACTTAAAAATCTTAAAATAAATAATATATAGCTTTGTATTTATACGCTAGTAATTTTTTTGAATTAGTTTCGCGCATTTAAATGTAGAAAACTGCTGGAAGCTGTTTGATGAATTAAATTTTTTTGAATAGTACTTCTTGGTTTACGTATCTTCACTTATGGAGTAGGGCCGGTAGGGGTCGATGGGATTGGCAAAGGGATACGATTAACTACGTATGAGGGACAGATAGGGATTGGAATATATAATAGGTAGCCTTGAGGTCATATTTCTCGATATTCTTTAATACTTAGTGCATTTTAAGTCTAGCGTCATCCTATCTCTTGGAAAATAAAGCCGTCTTGTTAAAATATGTGCCTAAGGTGCACGAATAACAAGTCACACACTAAAACTAATTTTAAGATAATATGAACAAAATAATAATGATTGATACTTAATCACCATATTGCGCCGGAATTAACAAATCTTCTTTAAAGAAAATTCCTTTACCCAATGCAGAATTTGTAAATAATCGTATCTGCACCACGGGGGGAAATAAAGAACTCTCTGGAGTATTCTTTACATATCCTTTCTTGGTGTATAATATACTATTCAGTTGGATTATATAGGCATGTATACATCTCCCTGAGATGTGATAACTTTTATTTCCCACCGTTTTACTTGATTTTGAAGTATATGTTTATTTAGAGGAAGGTTCATATGATCACCATAGTATATTAGTTGCTCCTTTCTTTGCTCTTATAGTAATGATACGTATTGTATATACAAGGGTCTGCCTACACAAAACATGATATCCCGAAAATTCTCTTAAATGTTAAGATTTTTATAGCTCTCCGTCAACGTACAGCATGTTGTTTTTTTCTAATTGTCTTCAAATATGGCTGTCTCAGATGAAATTTTTATTTTAAGCATTGACCATGTTGTTTCGCTTTATTGGTCTATTTTTACATGATTTTTATATAGGAATAACTGTTGTCCCTCAGGGGTGGATAAATAAATAAGCCGTTGTAGAATTTGATTTATTAAAAATTATTTTTCAATAGAAATCAATAACAATTTTTAATTAATGTTTTTAAATAGATGCAAGCATGAATCTAAATTTTTTTTAGTGCAAAGAACAAGGATATTAAATGTCGTAAATCAAGGACCATGATTTATTCTAATTAGTTCGTTTAAAAAATTTAAATATAAATTTTTCCTACCTGGGGCGTTTTTGAGTACTTGCTGTGTCCTCAGTAGAAAAAATAGAGTTCGCTACTAATGCGCATCTGGCCAGGGTGATCACAACGGTCCCTTAAGCGTTACTTTGCAAGCGCCTTTAGATCTAGTGATCATCATGAAGGCATGCACATTATGGACGAAAACCTCTATCATTAATTAGTAAAACTTAAACTCATAAAAAAGATACTACAGATGTTAACAAGAAATTTTATTAATTTAATTCGTATACCATATTATACAATTTTAAGATTGAACTACATAATCTTCTTAAGACTTTGTCTTTCAATATTCTAAATATGTTTAAATACATACTACAATATAGAAGATTTGACAGATGTTCTCAAATTGTTTATAACCACCAACTTCAAATCATCTAAAAATAGATTGAGCAAAAGTAGCACTCTTATAAAAGTCTTAACCTTATATTTTATATTTGCATCTATAGAAAATTCTTTAACAACATCTATGTTCAAAATATCTTTTTTATCAGTTTTTGGAAAGTACATTTAAGATATAGTGTTGTGCCAAGAAAAAATGTCAAATTTAAACCTAAGTGGATTGCTAAGTGGGGTAGTAATTAATATGACGTAAAAATTTTAGCAACGAACAGTATATGATAATTGTATTTTGGTTCATCTTTTTTGTGTAAAATAGTTATTGCAAAATAAATAAAGATCTAGCATATTTCTTAAAATATGCTTCAAATAACATAACATAAAAACGTGACGTACTTAACCTTGCTTTTTATACCTCGGGCGTTTACCAATGTCTTGTGCGCCACCGGTAGGTAAAATAGTGTTCGACACTAATACGCATCTGGCAAGGGCGATCACAACAGTCCCTCGGGCGTTGATTGCAAGCGCCCTCGGATTCAGTGATCGCCCGGGAGAGATGCAGACAGAGATATAAGAAGAGTTCTTGAGAGGGCTGAATACTACGATAAAGGCAAAGAAAGAGATGGTTGCCGAGTGCCCTTTATGTCTCTTTCTAGCTAAACGCTGTGATTAGTTGCTCACCTTTTCCTCGACCCCTTGAACTACAGCCAATAAAAGATACAGAAAATACACTCGGCTACCATCTTTTTCTTTATTGCTCTCACTTACGTGCAATTGTACCATTGACGCACTCTATTCTTATATCTCTATGGATGCACATTATTGACGAAAACTACTATTTTCATTGCTAGAACTATGGTTTTATTATGCTTGTGACTCAGGTTTTTAGTGCGCGATTATTATTTATAAATGTCATTTTTGCAAAAACGTGCAAGATTATCATAACAAGAACTCCTTATTATTGTAAATAACAATTTAATTTTATAGGTATGCTTTTTAGATGTAAAGAGTTACTTGAAAAACATCAAAGTAAAAAAGAATGGAGAAATCACAGACACTGACAAGGGTGCGTATTTAACATTCATTAATAAATTCTAATACTTTTTTTCCATGCCTAAACGGAAAAGGTATTGATAAAATAAGTGGAGAGCTATTTGACACCTCCGTGTAGCATTAACTACCACCATTATTTACTTAGCTCAAATTTGTTCTTTTACATCATGCAGACATGCTGACATCTCAAGTTGAATTGATGATGATAAGCGAAGAGCAGCTGCCAGAAAAAGTACTTATATTTATTAATGAATTGTCACTCTTAGGACTGAAATTCAAAGAGGTGCAGTAAAAAATTGAACACGGGACAGGAAAATGCAATCCTGCTAAATTAAATCTGATTCAAATACCAAAAAAATATTGATGAGAAGGAGAAAAAACAAGACGAAGATGAGTATTCTGTACAACAAAACTTAGATGAAATAATAAAACTTGAAAGACAAATTAAAGATATGGATGAAATGTTGCTCAAAAAAAAAGATACGATTTCAAAATTAAGCAGCGAAGCGATACAAATTATGGTTTGTAGGCAGACAACAGAACAGGAAGTCGGTGAAATACAGATCTTCAATGCACAACTACAAGCAAAAATATTTTTGCTTCCACAAGATGTGACTATATTACAGGTTGTAATTATAAAACGCAATCTTTTTGGATTAAACTTTTTGCCATCCAACACCTAGCCAACTCGACGTATAAGAGTGTCGCGGTTCCTCGCTGTCATTGTAGCTCTACTTGCCAACGTGAAGCTGCCGCTCACTTTATTAAATAATTAGCTACTGTATATTTAGGATTGTTTATCTTAATTTTTTACAATGCTTCTGTTACTCTTACAATTGTTTTGATCTGGATTTTTATTACACTATTTCGTTTTTATATATGCTATATTTTCTTTCACATGTGATTTATGTATTATCGAGCATATTTTAGATTTATTCTGCTTTGCATTGTAGCAATATAATGCAAAATTAGTGCCAAAGTGCGTTACTATTGCTAACTCTACTTATTTTTAATTAAACCTATCAAAATTTTTATAGCAAAGTACGGTAGTGAACATAAAAAAAAATATTAAATTGACCCTGATTATGCAATTTTATCATGAGTAATAAAATACATTATTTATTTATTTGACTGAAGGGTCAACTGTTAAAATGCCAACCACAACTTGAGGTCTCGCCATTGTCTGATACCCCAGATGACAACCTTCAAACGTTTGAGCTGCACGTAGAATGTATGTAAAAACTGAAAAAAAAACATATCTTTCCTACCCCGGGCACTTTTGCAACCCTGTTAAACCCTCTGCAGGAATAGTAGTTTTCGTCATAAAAGTACATCACTCCATGGCGGTCCCTGGACCAGAAAGTGCTTGCGAAACAACGACCATGGTTTTCTTGGGACCTCCCCTGGTCGGATATATATAAGCGGCAAATCCTATTTTTCCTACCGAGGGTGTGCAAGGGGTGCAAAAGTGCCCGAGGTAGGAAAACTTCTGTTTTTCCATCCCTTGGGTGGAAGTCTGTAGTTCCACGGCTAGGTTAGGCCAGAAAAAGAATTTTGCCCACTATCTAGTGGAACAGCGGAACTACAAACTTTCTTTTAAGGGATGGAAAAAAAACCAGTATTTTTTATATGGAGGGGGAATGGAACGCCCGCATGAACGTAACTGTGACGCCCTCTTGGCGTCGCCTTGAGGCGTCATATCACGTTTGTGCAGAAGTTTTTTTTCTCCTCCTTGTAAAAACATCTATTTTCTCTACCTTTCTGACGGCTCGTGCCGTAAACTTCTCGATCCGTGTACAAAAGCCTTTCTAATCTCGTACGAAAACTATCTTACCATGGGCGCAAAGTCATTCCCCACTGCGGGCGCAACTTGTGCCCTCGGGGCGCACTTCTCGCCCTTAAATCACTTTGCGCTCACGGGCGGTAAAGTAATTAGCTGACGAAAAGTGTGCCCATAGGCACAATGAACGACTTTCTGCCCTAGTTAAGAAAAACGCAACTCGCAACTCGGGCTCAAACATTCAACAACCGCATCCTCCGGGCGTTCTAGATTTACTTTTCGCCCTAAGTAGGTTAAGTACTATTTCCTACCTCGGGTCTTTTTGAAACCCTGGTACACCCTCGGTAGGAAAAATAGCATTCTTCACGCATGTACGTCCGGCCAGGGCGGTCCCTGGGCCCGAGGGCGCTTGCGAAGCAAATGGAGAGATGCACATTTGTGAAGAAAACTACTATTTTCTACCTCGGATTGCTAAGGCGTTTTTGAGTGCTTGCTACGCCCACAGTAGGAAAAATTGAATCTGCCACTAATACGCATACTGACAGGGAGACACAACCGACGTTCGGACGTTGATTCATTAGCGCGCTTAAGCCAACTGATTGCCCTCGACAGATGCACAGTATTGACAAAGACGGATTTAAAATAAGATTCTTTAAAAAATATTTTTTTACCATTTACTTCTGCTTCTTACTCCTCTTTTATTAAAGATTGTGTCTAAAAATAATTTCAACATATTCAATCAATAGCTGAAGGATGTAATCAGCAAGTAGATGACCTTCAGGTTGAAAAACTCTTGATATCTCTAACTTCTAACGGTAACAATTTGTTATAAGTGAAAGAAAAAATTTTTCTCCAGTTTCAATATTTAATATTTATCTAAAAAGTACATGTTTGTATACTTTTTTCAAATTCTTAATTTTTGTGCACTATTCTTTATAGACCAGCACCATAATGATCAAAAACATTCAAATGAACCAACTGATGTAAAAGTAAGTATATTTCATAATCATATTCGTATCGTTCCTTCAATTTATAAGTGTACTTAAGGAGACTCAAGTGCCTCGCCTTACCTATTACATTAATGTTTGGGCGCATATCACGAAGTTACGATTAATTCGCCTGTACTCAAAAAATACTCAACGAATTAGGCCCACAAAATTCATAAGAATTCCTCATACCATCCAGTTTTTCTCGTTATTTGTTAAAAGTTGCTTAGTTATGTGATTTTCCAAAAAATTCAAAACATAAATCATCAAAAGTGTGTCATTAATTTTTGAAACCAAAATTTTTAATAGTTTATTATGTACTTACTTTTAGGAGAGTGTGTACAAAATTTTAGATCAATGTATTAAAAAGAAAAAGTTTTAGAAGCAACTAAGGAAGACAACTTAGTGCCGGGCTGCGCTGCAGCACGTAATTTGGGGTATTTTATAACGAAATGGTTTATAACTCAAAAAAATGACCGGTTAACTTGGGATCCTGGAGCACTAATATGTTCAAGGCTGCACGAGCTTTAATGCTTTTTGCACGATACTTTCATATACTGTTTATTTTTAACAAAGAATCTCAGAAAATTCACTGCTTATTAGAAACAACAAAAAAAAAATTATTTTCTGATGTTTTTTTATTAAAAATAAACAGTATAACAGAATGCCTTATATCAAGCGAAACATGGAATTAAAGCTGGTGCGATCCTTAGTAAGTTATTACTTTAGGGCCCTTAACCGGTCATTTTTTTGAGTTATATAAACAGTTTCGTAAATAAACCTCCAAATCTGGTACAAAGTTGTCTTAGTAAGTTGCTTTTCAAACTTTTTTTTTTTAATATATTTATCTTAAATTTTGTGCACACCTTCATACAAAGTAAACGCATAAAGTAGTATTGAAAATTTCAGGTATCTGAAAATCAATGACACATTTCGTCAATTAAATTTTGATTTTCATGATGGAATTTTTTTCTGGAAAGTGACATAACTAAGAAACTTTTTGCAAATACTGTGAGAAACTAGATTGTTTGAGGAATGTCACTGAATTTCTTCAGGTCAGTTTCTTTAAGTATTCTTTAAGTACAGGCGATATGAACGTAGCTGCGTGATATGTGCCCAAAGATTTATGTAATAGATATCGTAAGGCACTGGAGCCTCCTTAAATGGAAACACAGCATATGAAAGAAACAAATTTCATGAACGAAACAATGTTTATACAGGTATAATTGATCCTAGGATTGGATGTCTTCATTTGTCTATTCGCTTCATTGTATATTTTAATGATACATCAAAATGATGCATTAAAAATGATGACAAACGTAGTCAGAGAGAACAAGCTGGCAAGAATGACTGCAACTCGGTGGGACGGGACGAATAGAATCCCTAAAGTTATGTATATATGTTATTGTCTTTAGTGAGTTATTTACGTTTCATTCAAATCATATTGTTGATATTTCATGTCTACTTAACTAAACATGAAATATAAGATTTAATAATAATGGTCATTACATGACAAATCTGTGTTATTATTTTTAAAACATACAATAATTAACAAAGTTTTATAGATTTTTTTGCAGTTATATGAATGCTTTTGTAAAAATATTGTTTACGGTTATTTTTGCCTATTTTTTCATTGAGCTCACACATGATTGATCCATAAATATACGGTTATATAAAGACTTTTATCTATTACTATATCGTCCGCTTTTTCTGAACCTGCTGCAGTCATATCTGATGATTGAAATGACCAGCAAGCAAACACGCAGCTGCAAGTAAGGTGGATCCGCTTCTGTAACTCGATTGAAACTTTTTTGAGACCTTTCTACTACTTTCTTAAGACATTGACAATACTTCTCTGGAACTTTTTGTAGTCTTTTCTAAGACCTTTCTGGTACTTTCTTGAGATAGTTACGAGACTTTTCTGGTACTTGACTGAGACTTATCGAAGACTTTTCCAGTACTTGACTGCGACTTCCTAAACCATTCTAGTACTTTCTTAAGACTTTGACAAGACCTCTCTGATCAACTATCTTGGTACTTGACTGCGATTTTTCAAAAGATTTTCTTAAAACTTTGATGAGGTCTGTCCAGTACTTGAATAAGACTTCTCCAAAATTTTCGAGTACTTGACTAAGACTTTAATAAAACTTTTATCGTACCTGACTAAGACTTTTTTGAGACCTTTCTAGTACTTAATTTAGCCTGTGATGTAACATTTTTAGCACTTGACTGAGACTGTTGTGAGACCTTACTAGTACTTTCTTCAGACTTTAATGAGAGTTTTCTGATATCTGACGGAGACTTATTAAGATATAGTACTTGATATAGACTTCGGTGAGATTTTCCACACACTTGAGACTTTAATGAGACATTTCTAGTACTTGACTGAGACTTTTGTAAGACCTCACTAGTACTTTCTTGAGACTTTCCTAAGACCTACCTGGTACTATCTGAAGACCTTGACGAGACTATTCTTGTACATCCCTGAGACTTCTCTGATACTTTTCTAGTACTTGTGAGACTTTGACAAGGCTTTTCTGGTATTTTCTCGAGTCTTTCACGAGACATTTCTGGTACTATTTTGAGACGTTAAGAAGATTCTTCTGGTACTTTCTGACTAAGACTTTGATAAGTTTTATATGAAACATACTTGAAGCATTAATGATACATTTCTAGTACTTGTCTGAGATTTCTGTGAGACGTAACCGGTACTTTCTTGAGACTCCGATGAGACTTTTATGATACATTCTTGAGACTTTTCTAAGACCTTTCTGGTACTTTTTTGAGACTTTGACGAGCCGTATCTAATAGCTGACTGTCACTTTCCTAAGTAACTTGTCTAGTACATTACTTAGATTTTTTTGAGACTTGTTTAGTACTTTATTGAGATTTGATTATATTTTTCTGGGACATTCTTTAGACTTTCCTAAGACCTTTCTGGTACTTCTTTGAGACTTTGACGATACTTTTTTAGTACTTGCCTGATACTTTTCTGAGACCTTTTAGTACTTTATTGTGACTTTGACAAGGCTTTTCTGGTCCATTGACTAGACAATTCTAGTACTTAACTGAGACTTTGTGACTTCTCCAGTACTCATTGGTCACTTTAATGTGTCTCCTCCGGTACTTAATTAAGACTTTTATTAGACTTGTAAGACTCGATGGATACCTTATGGAGACCTTTCTTGTACTTTTGAGAGTAAAAGTTTCAATTTTAAAATGTTGACAAAAAATTTTCGCCTGTTCTGTGGTAACACCAATTAACTCTCGCAGCTTTTTAATCTATTTTGACAAAAATCTTGTATCAACTTTTATGTAGTTATGCACTTGTATTCAATACATAACTCTTTACATATATAAATCTATTTATTATTATAGACAGCTTTTAAATAAAACAATACTGTGTTGCTCTGAAATTAGAGATTTTATTCATTAATTACAGAACAAATATAAAATTATTTAACAAGAATGAGTTTACCTGAAATTAGAGAAACGACATTTAAAGTTTATTGTTTAGCTGTCAATTCTCTTACACAATCTTTAGTAATAAAAGTTTTCTTTAACGCACATTACACGTCTTACTTATTAACACGTCATGACATGACTGTCCGTAAGGCGGTTCTTGTCTTCACTGAGACTCAAGAGAGCGCTGCAGTCTGATTAATGCCGCGCGATCATTTAAATAAAGAATTGTATTTTCTTTACACATATTTATACTCTGCTATGACATTTGCGGTTGGTATATGCATGTTTATCAGTAAAACCCCATGTTTAAAAAACTGTAAAATCATCTTATTTATTTAATCATTTTTGTCTCTACTACGCTAAAACGGTAACAGTAACAGCCAGCTCTCTACTGTATTCGATGAGGTATCAAAAGATGATGCCCAGTAACTTTATAAAATCATAGTGGTACCATTAGTCTAAAAAGTGGTTGAAGTGCTACTATTGCTTGATTCAGACAAGTTATTTATAACTTTCATTCTTTGTTTTATTCATCCTAATATCAGTCTGAGAGACTTATAAACCAAACACCAACTTTAGCAAATTACCGGTAAATGTTAGAATCCTCGATGGCTTAGTGGTTAGCGTGCAAGCTTTTTAGCCAGTGAGACTCGAGGCAAAACAGGTTCGATTATCGTCGAAATATTTTTGGGAATTTCGATACTCGACGCGTCGTTTCATTACGTCGTGCAGAAGCTTCATTTACACAGAGGCGTCCTTCGGAGATCTCGATCTTCCCGCTATAAAATAATGACATAAAAAAAAACTAATGAATGTTTATTGCGTATACTAGAAATAGGTATTCTGGCGCTACCCACGAAAGCACTTGCCTTTGGTGATAATCCATGAAAGATCCATCAAACCCGCATCAGATTCATTCTATTCTTACCTACTGCTCCTGTATATTACATTTACACAAACTACCATACATCTAACTACTGTTTGGCATTCATCCAGGCTTTTACATCTGTGTGACAAGAAAAACCCGTACATTACCTAAGAAAAATTCCAGACAAAAAATCGCCCCAGAACAGGTGGTATTAAGTGTACTTTTTTTATTAGATATACACAAAGAACACTCAAGCTCCCACCGGAATATGAACTCCGACACCTAAGAACAGAGTTCTCTCCGCACTCAACACGGCTAACAACGGAGCCAAAACTCTTCATTATTTCTCACTTGTGGCAAAATATAGACTACATTTGCTGTCGAGTGCTTGTAAATATTATCGTTTATTTATAATTTACAATGAACAATTATATCCCAATATGCTGTGGATGAACTCGTCGAGGGGTTTGACACGATGCACTGCAACAATTTGCTCACTTAGCCTCTCTATTTGTCTCAGTTCATCTTTCACCTACAGATACAATTCTTACGACACTTGCTCGCTGTGCTTTTATCGCCGTAGAGCAGCTAGGTGGGCAGGAGTCGGTGGCTCCTCATAAAATTCAGCCGCAAAAACAAAAGCCGGAACGTGTGCTCTCTTGCAACGATGTAGTTATTGGGTAACTGTTAGAGAAATGGCAGATCTTTGTATATGTCAGGGAGGTAGCAGATCTTTGTAGAGCCAGCCGTGAGGACGGGAGTTATATCAGGCGCAGGTTTATCTGACAAAAAAAATGACAACAAAGAAACGCATTTTAACAAAGATCATTTTAAAAGTAAATAATACAACGTATCTAAATAAATAATCTCTAAATCCACGAAGCACTATAAGAGGGACGGCTCCGACGGCTACTATATTTAGGGCTTGGATCGGGACTTGGAACGGCATCGAAAGAAGAACAACACAGAAAACTTCCATCGCTGCCTGCAGTGGGATAAGGAGAATTTCATCAGTAAAAATATTATTATCATACAAGTCTTATTTTTATGGAATTATTGTTTCAAAAAACAAACAAGAGATAAAGGTGACAATCACAATCATCAACCTGGTGAACTCTCTTATACATCTATTGGTTATTTTCTAACAGAAACAAATCTCACAGTCGCTAATTTGACATGAAATTGAATTTTCAATATTTATTCGAAACGCATTATTCATAAAAAAAATCAAACAGCTTATTTTTGCTGATTAAGTCTTGCGAGTCTCCATGAAATTTAATTTTAAACAGCTCCGTGCAAATATTGTTTAATTTGGTTAACATTTGAGGTCTCTAGGTGGTTTTGTACTATCCGTCCCCAGTGGGCCGTGCCCCCTAGGCCCACTTGACCCCATTTTCCTCCCTGGCTCCCCACACTTTTTCAATTAGCCTTACCACAGCCCTCATGCCTCTACCCACAAACTAACGAAATTTTTTGGTTTTTCCGTGTTTAAAAATAGTCGACCCCCCACTCCTTTTAATACCCCTTAAGAACGCTAAATATATCCATAGTATGTGGAGCATACAGATATACTTATGTGAAAATGGCATGAAAATGGGCCAACACACCGACAAAAACATACATTCTACCTAACTGTATTGTGTGGAGCAGGGGGCGAGTTGTTAATGGACTGGACAAAATGACTGTACAAACAACAAGGACTTTTAACATCATATAATAGCCATGGACTACATAAAGGCGTACACTATAATGTGTATTTAACTAATGGAGTGAAATATATATCTCAAACCTAATCCCCGGTCATTCAATACGCTCGACTGACTGCACCGATGTTTAATGGGATTCGTGGGGATTATGAGAGCGAAAAAGTGCAAACGAATCTTATTTACACTTGCGAGCGCAAAAAAATGTCATGCGCAGCACAAGTGAAACTCACTCTTCCACTCAAAATGTTATGCTAGAAATCCTGTCTGCTATGTGAACTGTTGACTTTTGACCGAAACTGTCAGGATTACATAACTTCTCTCATTGGTCAGTCCAAAAAGTATCGATTGCGGGTTGGAAATTCTGTGTCTCCATGTGGTTACACTCTCACTCGCTAGAAATTTTTTTTGACTCATTTTTGTCCACTGTGCTTACGCAAAAAATGATTTCCGTCTTCTGCGCATACGCAGTTGACAAAAATCAACAAAAAAAATTACTCAACGCCACTCTAGTGCAGTGTGGCATGGTGGAGAAGTTTGCAAAGAAACAGAACACGGCCTCTAAATAATGTGAAAACATTTGCGGGCAGGACTACCGCTACAAATTGACAAATACTGTCAATAAAATAGTAAAATATGTACAGAATACGTGCGCTATACAAATTACGGGTCTGCCACTTTTATAGGTTATGTGATATTGCAGGTTAAGCAGTCTGACATTAGAATATAAGCCTTCGTAAGTAAGGCCATATTTTTTTTTGGGTAGGAAATTCGCGTGGGGCCAGACTTTTGTCCAAAAGAACACCCTTGCTTCCCGCTGTGCAACGAGATTCGGCATGCTAGCTATTATTTTACCTATAAATTATTTCATAATATTTCATATTTAAATTATATCATAGATTCAAAGGTAGGTAAAAATGAACTGAGTTTGACAAATATAAAAATTTACAGTTGTATTAAAAATAAAAAAAATGTACTGTATTGATATTATAAAGACGAACATCAACTCCTTTCCTATCACTCGATAATTTTTTTTTTCTTTTTTGATTTAATCGATGCTTTGATACTTGACTGACTGTGTCTCTTCAAACTCTTTTTCACACTGTATTCTGATGAATTTGTATCCAGTGGATGCACATAAATCGACTTGGATGTCGAAAATTGATGAAACAATAATTGCTTTGTATCTTTTATTTGAAATTGTATGAGTTTGTTTACTGTTTTACAATTTTTTTTTTAGATAATCTACGTATTTTTCTTGAACGCAGTAGACTGCGGTTTTAGCATAATTCAAAGAGTCGGGAAACATGACAACGTGCAGATATTTAACCTCTGGAAGATTCGATACTATATAAGAAACAACAGCCGCAGTTAAACTTGATTGACTTATAGGGATAGTTCTGAGCTGCGTATGTATGTCTTGTACATATGTATAATGAAAGCAGAGTTTTTTGATAAATCTAGTGCGATAAGAAATGATGTCTCTAACTGTGAGTTACAAACCGTTTGAAAATGCATAGACTGTTGCTTTGAAAATAAACGAATAAATTTTTAAACTTCACAATATATGATCTTCGATAAATATGTCACTTGAAATGATTCTAGTTTCTAACGTCAATGTCTTAGTTGTACGCAATATTTGATACTTAACTTCATCGATACTAGCTTCTTCGAGAAACTCTTGCAGTACCTTTTGTATACGTATTATACCTGGAAAGTTTTTACATTAATTCAATAAATATCACTCCGGTGTCGAGTTATCACAAATTATCATGGCTATGCAATCCTTGTAATCTTTTGTTTTGTCATCAGATACTTGAGAAATATCGAGACCCGATAAAATTAACTTGACGTTTTGGTGACGTATACGCACGCAGACAGTGTGCGAAAACGCAATTGGGAGGACGTAATGTGGCAAATGTATTCAAACCCTTGTTGGCTTCGGGATTTTCTTCTTTAAATTTTGAATGTAATTCAAGTAAGTGGTAAAGTATAAGACTTTTATTAAATATCTTTTTGTTACATCTTTGTATTGAACATATTTTGTGTATTTCAACCCAGGCATTATTCGGCTACTGTTATCATATTCATAAAATGACTTTACTTTTCCCTGAATAAACGTACAGAAGGATTTTCTGCTTCAAGTTTCTATTTGTGAATGATTATCTTTACTCTTAGATTTTTTAACGAGCCGACGAATTAAATTTCAAAACGATGCAGTTTTACGTTTACTCCACGATGCAGGAAACAATTTAACGAGAAATTAATTTCCATCTCTCGATACTGTCTCATCTTCGAAAATTTGTTGCAAACTACCCACAATCTTAAAATAATCATTTACCGTTACTTAATCATCGAAAGAAACATTGTTTGTTAGAGCTATTCTACATGATCGAATCACAAATTTTAACATCAATTATTAGACCAGGATGAAATTGTCAAAGATAAGAAGGTATTATACGAAGTTTTGATGAGTGCTTTGCAATTTCTCTCTGGATTACAGCAATAAATTCGAACCATCTTACTATTTACGTCACCTAGTATCAAGTATTATTTTACTTGTACATAAACCAGTGACAAATGCAGAGTGCAAATTTATGTTTGTTATTTCTATATAAAATAAATGTACATGCATGCCCTATAATAAAAACTAGTAACTATTTAGCCCCACACATTAAGCTTGGAAACTCAGGGCGAATAAAGTATTTAACTGAAGGGTACCTCTAATACCTAAGTGAACTCATGGTTGTCTAGGTTTCTATAATGTCGGTTTTATTCATACATGAGGGTACATTATTACACGGGCTTACAAGACGAAAAAATGTATACGATAAAGCCGTTGGAGTGGTTTTGATATTAAATTGTTATTGGTTTAAGATTAAATCTCACATAATAATCGGATATGTGGATGTTTTTGACAAAAAAAAACTTCTATCAATAACAGGACAGTATTTTGTAGAACTAGCAGAAAAAAAAGGCTGCCTAAAGCCAGAAGTTATACACGAATATGGATAACGGTTCCAATAGTATCTTAAGATATTTAAAGATATCTCACAGACAACTCAAGTCATCCTCACTTTGCTTGAAAATTTAAAAATAACTTTTGGCCTCAGTGCCCTCAGTCCGACTTATCTTCTCGTTATAAGGGTCAGTCTATAGTAGAGAAATTATTTCACAGCACATAGGCTACATGAATGAGTCATAAAAAATAACATGTAAACTAATTACACAGCGCGTATGTTAATTGATAAACAAACAATTCGTAACTGATAACCTATAACTAGTAATATCATCTATAAGAAGCTTTGATTAAGTTACAACTAAAATTTTATCAAAACAAATTTAACAAATTTAGAAATCTTTGAAAGTTGTTCATCGAATATTACAAATAATATAAAACATTATTAAGGGCTGTGTACTATTATAAAATAAACTGATATCCTTCCGAAAAGCGGTTATCCTAGAGTCACATCAAAAAAGCGTTTTTCTATGTTTTTTGGGGTGCTGATTACGACTATTATAAGGAAATTCCCCGTAACGACGATTAGGCACCGTAATTGACGATTAGATGCTATAAATGACGTCAAAACCACTTTACAAAGGTCTAATTTCCGTAACACTGAAATCATATCTAGAGCGCGTTCTTCTATCTTTTTTGGGGTTCTGATTACGAATATCATAAGAAAATTCACTACAAATTACGATGAGGCACTATATATGACGATTAGACCCCGTAAATGATGTCAAAACTACCTAAAAGTGTCACATTTCAGTAATATTAAAATCACATCTAAAACGCGTTTATGTACGTGTTGGTAATAATTAAATGTACACCTCACCTATCAGCCTGAAAATTAAATATTTTGTAGTGTTGATCATCCTAAACAAGAATATAAGTGGGTGATTCTTCCGTAACTTGCTCAGATGAGCTTCAAATTTTGTTGAAAAAAAAGTTGGTCATAAAATTTTTTTTTGTATTATTTCCGTTGTACATAACATCTGTAACAAATACAAAGATTAATTTCGCTACAAAGGTTATTCGTAAAAATTTATAAAACGAATAATATCAGTGAATTTTAGTGTATGGAAAAAAAGAACCTGTCTACGCCCAGTGCGTATGGACAAACTGTTTGAACAGTAAGAGTGTCATAACCCGGTTTAAACAGAAATTTGAGTCTAGCACTACCTATTTAAATAGTACTTTTTGATACAAGTGTTATAAACTAGTTTTCTTTTCGTGTGGACGTTTGCGCCCGAGCGAAGCGAGGGTGAAAAGTTCGCACGAGGAGAAAATCAGTTTATGACACTAGTGCCGAACAATACTTTATGACACAACGTGTTATAAGTTCGATTTTTACACGCTTCTTTTTGCACAGCGTGTCCTAAAATCGCACTTAGAGCACCGCACTTAGAGCACGGCGTGTCATAAAAAAATTTGTTCAATTGAGTGCCTTTGATTGAAAGTTAAAGCGATTTTAACGAGAACATCAAACATACCTAAAAATGAAAATTTGTGGATATTATAGGAAAATTTTTCATTTTTCTTAAAACCACTGTAACTTTTGATCTAGTGCACGGAATTCAAAAAACTTTTTTTTAACTGATTGGGCTTTACTTCGACTTTCTTTCAAGCCCATTTAGGATCATATAACATACTTGATTACTTTGCTACAGGCATTGACGATGGCACTACCATGTATCGATATATCTTGCAAAAAAAAACCAATCTGTCCCAATGCCGATGGACGTGTCTAATATTTTTGCCCGACCATGTTGTAGGAAAATTTTTAGGGACGATCCGTGGCCTTAAATCGAAATAACGACGGAGTATGACTTTAGGGGGTCGTAAATGACAACATCGGAACAGACATTTCAAGCTTTGAATTGCTCGTACAGCTCGTGGACGGAACGTACAGACTTTTGCGATCGCAGGGTATCCATCACTATCAAATAGCATAAGGAAGTACAGCCTGAAAACCTGACAAATTACACCTGGTAGTGGTTTCACTTGCGTTCGTAAAGGACCTAAAATTTTGTACGCGCGACTAACCTACAATCAAACGCTTCGCTTTGCAAAAGATGAAAACGTTAGACAGCACTGGCGCGTTTATTTGTTTACTGTATATCTTTACTTGGAATGATTTTAACCAGATGGCACTGCGTGGCTAAATAGAGAAGTTTTCATGCGATTAGTGTTCAAACGACGTTTTTAGCGCAAATCTCTGGACAAAATTTTTGCAGTCGAAACTCGTACGTATTGAATGATAATTGACGCGAACGTAGTATTAATGTAATCCGTAGTACGTATAGTTTACAATTTATAAGGTAAAGGGCCCATCTATGAGACAGTGTCCGTGCTTATGAGACACTTTAATAAAAACGAATTTTCAAAGATAGTTGTATACATTACCTTAAAAAAAAAATCGTTTTTTAAAAGCTTATTATATATGCTAACAATAATCATGATTAGAAGTAATGAAATCAAATT
>JAPYYV010003875.1:0-37616 GCA_030522625.1 Copidosoma aretas
GATGCGAAATAGAAAATTCTACGCAATAGCTCTGATTGGCTCTTTCCATTGCGCGGAGTCTATTGCGCGGCTCTATTTCGCTCCATGGGACTGAGCCCTTAGTCTATTATGGGACTATTGGGACTTACGGGGATAGCGAGTATGGCGACCGACCTAGCAAGCTAAGCTCAGATGGCGCCAGGTTGGAAATGAGACTCCAGCCAATCAGAGACTTCAGATGAAGTGCCTTGATTGGCTGGAGTCTTATTTCTACTCTGGCCGCTCTGGCGCTATCTGATCTTAGCTTGCTAGGTAGGTAGCTAGGTCCAAGTTGTGATCTTGTACTAATTGTCACATTGTCAGTATAATAAGATCACTAGGTCTAAGGTCACCATCATCCCCATAGTAATTGTTGCCCGAGCATCAGAGTGTATACTTATATTATTAGTGTGTAATAATAATTATTATTAGCTACAGCATCAGGACTATTAAGAGTCCTCGATATTCGCATAATTGTTTATAATCAATCATTACAGCGCCAATTTTGATCAACCAAAGGTTTTTGTTCTGTCCTCCTTTTTTTGTCGCCAACAATTGTTTTAGGTAATATTGTCATTACGTCAATAATTCTCAGGTTGTATAATTTTCTAGTATATTTTACATTTTTTTCATTATCAACGGCAAACAAATTTATTTCTATTTTCGTTTATCAGAATGACAAAATTTTTTCTTTCAAGAATATTTCTACAATGCCCTGGTTAACAATTTCTTTTCAAATTACCGATATTCTTTGCTAATTCAATTAAATAATTAAATTGACCACGTATTATCCTGCTCCGTCTAAACGCAATTCGAAATATTAGGATAAAAAATACACCCATACTTAATACCCAACCGCGGGTAATGCGAAACTTTATTTATTATGCTATGTATTGATGCAATGACGCCTGAAAATGGCAAAGGGTCGCTGAGGCGGCCAGATCATCTCATCTATACATCTAACATTTTATTTATAATTTATAATGTTTTTCAAGTGAAGTACATCGTGACGCAAGGGTTTGCATAATACTTTTCCACTCTATTTTTGGTAACCAAGAAAAACATTAAGTTTTTTTTTTTCATCATGATAGCAAAAGGTTTCGATGAAAGAACATGACACGTCTCGTGAAATTCACGAGGACTTTGCTGACGACGCTCGGCCGCAGCTGGCCTACCGCTACCAGGATTGTTGCTAAGAATACTAGACATAGACTATGTGCCACTTCTGCAAGTACGGTAGCTAGTCCTTGCACTGAGATAAATTGGAGCTCAGCTGCCATTTGTTATGAAGATTTAAGTGCACATTATAGGGCAGGTGCCCCGATCTTGCTTGTACCCAGTCTCGCTTTTCTGGGCTTTTTCTTTAAGAAAGATGACGAAGAAAACGAACCCGAACTCATCATGAATATCAAGAGATCCGTGCTCCTGATTCAGGTACTTGTACCAACATGAGAAAACTTTTATGCTTGTATTAATTTTAAAGAGTATAAGTTATACTTAGGTGCATTTTTAGGGTTGCAAAATCTCAAAAAGCTTACTTCTAGAATGTCAATGTGCTATTGACAGTGATATTTGATTAATCATATGTAACAACAGCGTTTAAAGTTTTTCTAAAGCTAAATAAGTCAACCAACGGATGAAGATGAAATTAATTACTATTTGTTTCAGAGAGGAGAATACAAAAAGGCAGAGAAAATGCTGCATTTGGCTTTGCGACAAGCACAAACGGTAGAAAACGAACAAGGAGTCACTTACATTTATGATGTAATGGCAAACTTAGCTTTTGAAACTGGAGAATACGACAAGGCTCAGAAGTTGTTTACATCTGTCATGCAGAGAATACTTTCGGATGGAGTGCCACAAGATGATCTAAGAATTGTCACTATGAGCTTAAAATTGGCCAAGATATTGGAGCTCAAGGAGGACTACAAGTAAGCACTTGAATATTCTTTTTCCGTTTATTTCAATGTTTTTGATGTTTGTTTTTTTTTTTCTCAAAGCAATGCAGAAAATGGCTACAAATATTGTTTAAAGATCTTACAGCAACACATTGATCAAGGAACAGAAGATCTTGATATAATTACTATTTGGGCTTTGAACTTGGATTGGTATGCACATTTGTTGTTAACTATGTCAAGATATACTGAAGCTTTGAGGCACATGAAAAGTGCTTATGAATTATGTGTAAAACTTCATGGAGAGGTTTATGAGCAAAGTGTTGTTCTTTTGAATGATTTGGGATCCATTAGTTTTATGAAAGGTAGTTTGGATGAAGCAATTGATTATTTAACCAAAGCCATTGAAACAGGTAAGATTTTATTGAACGAGTTATACAATAAAAGGACTTATAGGTAAACAAAATAATTCATTGCAGGAGAAAAATTGTCAGAAATACAAGATATAGCTTCTATTCACGTTAATTTAGGAAACGTGTACATGAAAAAAGGTTTATTAGATGAAGCAAAAAGATCTTGTTTAAAAGGATGGAAACTATCAAGAAAAACAAAAAATGACGAATCCATGGGAGAAGCAAAATTATGCCTGGAGGAAGTAAACAAGTTATTGTCAAAGTAAAAAGCTCTGGAAGGTATTCTGAAATGTTTTATGTGTATAAATTTTTTTTCAACATGTACAAGATTAATATATAATAAATATAGTTGTAACATTATTTTTATGTAGTATATTGTAAATCAAAGCTTTAGGCAAATTGAATCAAGGCTGAAATTTCAGTATTTTTTAGATCTATTATATAATCGGACCAAGTTTTAAAGTACATTTTTATTTTCTTGTACATATGTACATACATACATCTATTGTAGCTTATGCACACTTATTAAAGCTTTCTGTACAGAAAATAGTTACATTTTTAAATATGTATCATATAGAAAATAAAACGAAATTAACTTGTAACATTACCATATTCTTTAATCTATACTATCTTATAAAATTGATACCACTGATTAGAACAGTCATATTTTATAAAAAATATATTTAAAAAGCATTTCTAGCTTACAATACAAACTTTCATAGATCTTACTCTTTAAGCATTCTTTGTTTCATTCATATTCTGCAACCAGCACCATCATGTATACACCTACAAGCATAGCAATAATTTGTTTGATTGATTGCCAAAATTTTGTGTCAGTCAATAATTCAGGGATCACAGATACTGTGGCGATATAAATAAATCCTCCTGCAGTGTAAGGTAGAATATATTTTGCTGCAAGATCACCTATGGGGAATGGGAAAATAGTTAACGGTTTCTTTAAAAGCTTGTAATCTTATCAGAATAGTTAGGTTTCTTGTAAAGTACTCACCCATTCCTCCAACAAGAAGAGAAATATACGTTCCTAACAGAGCACCAATAGCAGTAACTAGTTGCAGGGCGATAGCCTGATAAAAAAAAAAAAGAATAGCTGAATTTTTTTTTCTTTACGTATTGGGTGGTAAAGTTTATTTATTACCTTTGGCTTACTGCATCCACTTTGAATAAGTATAGCAAAATCTCCGATTTCATGTGGAACTTCATGAAGTAGTATTGTAAAAGTTGTTAAAAGACCAACATTATTTCCAGCTAAATAGCTGGCGCCTATTGCCAAGCCATCTGTGAAATTATGAAGAAAATCTGCGGCCAAGTTTAAGTAGCCAGCCACTTTAATATCATGCTTTTGCTCCTTGCATTCTCCTTTCTTGTCATCTTTATTTTCTTTGCCATTTATCTTTTTTTTATCGTTTCCCTTCATATTCTCTGATAATCGTTTATTTTCATTGGGTTTTTCCTCGTGATGATGCCCATGATCCATTTTAATCAGACGAACAATAATATCCACAAGTAAAAATGTAATGATACCACCAAGAACACAGAGACCTACGCTCATGTCATGTGTATGCCCGTGTTCTTTGTGTTCCTCTGACTTATGTTCATGGCTGTGATTGTGACTATGATCATGCTGAAGGGCGTGAGGAATTAGATGCAGAAAGGCATCACCTAGCAGACCACCAGAAGCAAACGCTAGCAGTACCTTGAGCAGTGGCTCGCATTCTTTGGAATTGTTCAATGGCACAAAAAATAGGAAAATGAATGGAGCAAGAGATATAAGAAAGGTGGATCCCATGGCTTGGATGAACACATCGCCATCGTGATCATAAAAGTTTGATTGTGGCCTCCAGTGCGGCTTCTCGCCCTCCTCGAAAATCTCGTGCCTGTGGTCGTGCCCCTGTTCCTTAGCTTGTCCGTCTTGGAAGCCCTCATTGGCCTGCCTGGAGTACTTGAAACTTGCTGGCTCGTGAGAATGTTCGTGGTGATTATGCTCGTGGGAAGTAACAGACGCCGGTAAACTGAAGAAAATCACCAGCACAAGTATCGTGATGAGGATCGTGTTGACCCAGGAGCCCTTTTCTTCGTTCTTGGCATCCGTGCCCAGATCTCTCATTTTGTGCGGACACACACCGCGCGTACTTGTTGAAATATTTTAAAAACTAAGTAAGAAAATGTGTATTTGTACGTTTAAATGTTGGTAAGTTATGCTCGATGTTGTTTTGTAAGAATATCATGATGGAAACAAGAATCTCATCCTACCATAAGTAAATATAACCTATTTTATCCAAATACGTACTCTATAATGTTGTCGTTTCTTTCGCTTTGCGTTCAGTATTTAGCAACTGAATTTTTAGTGCTGTGCATGAGTGAGAGAACGTCGACGTTGACTTTAACGATAACGATAAGCAACTGGGATCCCAAAACGTCACGTGAACTCTCCGTACAAACCTATGGCAGAGGTCACGTGACGTTTTAGGATCCCAATACAAGCTCTATGTATACATACTGATACTGGCGTATTACCGTATGTTATTGTTGTGGTGTTATCTCATGTGCATTGTGCAGTCAGCAGTGTCAGCACTCAGCACTCTCAGCAGCAGCACTCAGCATGCAGTTTGATGCATGTATGTTGTAGATATAATAAGGGTGCCAATGCCTAGTGAGCTTCAAGTTACTGGACTAACAAGAAAATTCTTATCTTCAAGACGCCATAAGATGATTTTAAGATGCAAATTGGTTGGTCCAGGATCAAATATCGAAGAAGGAAAAGTGGTTTTAAAAGTTACACAGTACAGCCCCAGGCGTTAGGCCGTACTATTATATAACTTTTCAGATTCGTTAAAAAAATCTGGACAAACTAATTTGTCTCTTTAAGTCACTTTATGCCGTCTTGAAGATGAGAATTGGCTCGTTCAAATCCTTAGGTCGAAGTTGGGAAAAGTTATATGCAGGTACGATCCCAGTGAGCGGCCATAATACAACATAAGCGCCCAAAACTGCGGTCCTCGAACGAACATACCTATTGTCTTTTGAAAAAGTGCAGTAAGAAGATTCGTTAATCGAGTCATATACTTATATGTACTTACACATGTGTAAAACTTGAACGATATTTTGCATTTGCGAATAAGTACTTAGTTAACAGATTTTCCACAGAAAACGGCATTGGTATCACAAGTGTGTACCAATTCGGTTCAACTCGAGATTCAGAGTTTCCTCGAATTCTATATAAAGAGCAATTTTCTTCAAGCAATGATCCAGAAACGCAACTGTCAGGCTGACGAAAAAGGCGGTTGTTTTGGAAGGTTACATACATCTTCTTGTGCATGAAAAACCAAACGCCCATCAATACTGCATGCTTCTGTTGCCAGCTGTTGCATTTCTGATACCAAGACGAGTGTGTGAATATAACTTTCTCTTTTGTTCGTTTGCCGATGGAATAAGTACATAATGTCACTAAGCAATGCTGAACAGTCACCCGTGAGACAACGAAAATTTTGCAATGCTATCTTCTCGAGCTCGTCTTCGTCGCATAGCTTCAACAAAGAGAACAAATCTTGCAACACGCCGTGAGTTTTTCTTCAACAAATAACGCTCATATTTTATTACTAAAGCATTGACTTATCCTTTTATACAAAAGCAACAATCATCTCGTTCCATTTTATCCTATTAGTTAGTCTGTATCTGAAACAACATTCATAATAAGTTTTGCATTCAACAACTAACTAATAAGTGTTTACAACGAAATTTTAACTCCAGTGATTCCACGCCGAAAGCCAAGTCAAGCAAAAATCTGGGCTCTCCTTCACGTACACGCACTTGTAATAATGTGGTACAAAATCATAAGCCTGGTGACCAAACAACGACCAAGAATATAGCCCATAAAACTCCAAAAAAAATGCTTAGAAACCTACCACGCTCACAATCAGAAGACATGTTGCCAGACAAAACACCATTAAAAAATGAAAGGCTAAAAATCAACAAGAGCGGATCAAATCCAAGACTCTCTGGCGATAAAACTCCTGTAACACATTTTTGTACACCTAAAAATGTTTCAAATTCAAAGTCTGGTATTAATTCTGCACGCAAACCTATGAAGCGCTTCCTTAGTGATAATACTCTACCTCAAACTCCAGACTGTTATAATTCGGTACATTTGGAGACTCCAAGATCTAAGTTGGACAATGGTATTGAAGAGCAGACTGTGTGCGAAGGAGAAAATAGTAATTTAACTGTAGGCATTAGAGTTAGACCTTTAAATTATAAGTGAGTATTTTCTTTTAACTTCCTGCCTATTATTTTATGTACATATATATTTCAATAAGAACAATAACAAACTTGTGCTGATTAAAAAATCCCAGGGAACAAGCAGAACCAAAGATTACATCTATCGTAGAAGTAGATTGTCAAAATGTAATTGTAGACTGTGACACGTCAAAACATACTTTTATGTACGATCATTGTTTTATTTCAAATAATGATCCACCAAAACCTGGTCATGCAAGTCAAGAAACAGTATTCAACAGCATTGGTTTACCACTTGTGCAAAATGCATTTGAAGGATACAATGTTTGTCTCTTTGCTTATGGTCAGACTGGCTCGGGAAAAAGTTACAGTATGATGGGTCCCGAGCCTAGTCAACCTAATTCAATTGATATTCATTCAAATTCTGGTATCATTCCGAGATTCTGCCATGAAATTTTTCAACGAATACTTCTAGATCACAAGAATAATATAACTGTTGAGATAAGCTATTTCGAGATTTACAACGAAAAGATTCATGATCTTCTTATAAGTAATAATAATAGCAGTAATAATAATAGTATTGGCAACAAAAGAGCTCCACTGAAAGTAAGAGAACATCCCGTCTTTGGTCCTTACATTGTGGACTTGAGTCAACACAGTGTTCAAAGTTATGAGGATTTAAAGGTAAAATAAAAATTGATTTGATCATTTCATTGAAAAATGTGTTGAAAACTACAAATATTAAATATTGTGTTCAGGCATGGCTAAAAGTTGGAAATTCGCAGAGGGCTACCGCAGCAACTGGAATGAATGAAAAAAGTTCCAGGTCACACAGTATTTTTAGTATAATTTTAACACAAACAACATCCAAAGGGCTATCAACTAGTAAAATAGAGGATGCTGGAAGGCGTAGCAAAATAAATTTGGTGGATCTTGCTGGAAGTGAGAGGTTGAGTAATACATGTGCTAGTGGTGACAGATTGAGAGTAAGCTTTTTGTTTGTAAAAAAAATTGATATATTGATGCATTTTTCACGTAGAAAATTTATTTTCTAATATTTTGCAGGAAGGTGTGTCAATAAATAAATCGCTTCTTACATTGGGAAAAGTTATTGGATCTCTCGCTGAGAGTACAAACGACAAAAAGCGCAGCTTTGTTCCGTATCGCGAATCTGTTTTGACGTGGCTCCTAAAGGTAACTATTCACTACATTTTTATGCTTTTTCATATCATCAATCACATACCTACTGCTTGAGAAAAAAATCAAGTAATCTTATCGATGGATAAGAATAACAAAATATGTGTGTATATATAGATAAAATAGAGCCTTTAGTTGCCCAGTTTAATGCATCGTGTCTGTATAATACGTAAACATGGGTAGGCGAATAGAAACCTTCTTAGTGGAACATTTGCATTCAGTACCACATCTCTTGCACTGATCACTGCACTTGCAGTAGCTGTTACCGCATGACTTTGGCTTGTCATTGTTTGACTCTGAAACGCAAGTATAAAACTGCATGAGAAAAAATGGTTAATCAGTTTTACCGACCGCCAAACTGTAAAACTTACCGCTTTTAACCTGAAGATGACATTTTTCCTTTATTGTTTTCCACACCATTTTCGTCAACAACATGCACCAAAGTATCGTCTTACAATAATACTAATTGAGCAAAGGTTGTATTTTTATGCTGAAATTTCGTGAAAAGTTGAGGTATTTATTTATCGCTCTGAGGTTTGATATCGCTTTCTTGTGGCAGGACATTACAACGTCACTCTTATTGGCTTAAGCTCGACAAAGTCGATTATACGGCATACGACACGTCGTGTATCTAGAACTTTCGCTGTCTTGGAAGACAATTATTCATCTTTTAACATGAGAAAAATTTTTCAAAAAGTTGTATTAACAAAATCAAAAACTAACGTTTAAATTTTAAATGAAAAATGCGTTGAAAAATGCCTAAGCAAGAATACAATAATTTTCGATTCTCTTGAAATTGGACATAGCATCAATGCCGTCAATTGATCAATAGTGTGCGCGGTGCGTGTGTGCCGTGCGCAAAATACGCATGCGCTACTTACATTCTCGGTTTGCCTTGAAAATTTGAAATGTCAAGAAATAAACTTAAATCCTAGCATAATAAAATGCATGAACTCTACTGATGTACTTACAGCTTGCTTGTCGAGATAACACGTCAGTATTAAAATTTATTATAAAGTTAATAGTATAAAGTTGCAAAAATTAGGTGGAGATGAAAAATAAATTTGATAAGTTTTTGGAGATAAACAAAAGTGTAATTAGATTGAAATATCATTTTTTGGGAATTATTTTTTTTTTATTCGTGGTTTCAAGTTTTACATACAGTAAAGCAATATATAACAATCGTTAAATCACTAAGAATAAAGTATTACATTTTTCGACAAGTTTTTGGAGAATCGGAATACCTTCTCAGTGATGAATGTTACAATTGTATAATTTAGCTGTAATTTCAGCAAAACTGATGACCTGAGTTTTGTTTGCGGGGCAGTGTAGATGTTGCACTTTTTAAAAATAAAACTATACAAGTCGTTGTCAAAGGCAACAGTTTATTGAATGTCTAGTAAAGCTTTTTCATTCACATTCTGACAAATTTTAATATTTAGGACGGAAAAGTTATTTGTTCTTTAGAATATATACATCAAATTGTAAAAAGCTGTAAATTGATGAAATTTTGCTTTGACAAATTTTATTAACGCATAAAATTTTTTTTATTTAGTAGCACTGCCATTTTCTCAGTTTATGACAGTATACATGCAATAAAACGCATTAAAATAAATCGAATATGTTTATGCAATTTGTCACCAGATTGTCAGCTCATCAATAGTCTTAAAATTCGAGCCTGAAACATTTTTTAAAATCAGTCTTAGTAAACACGAAAGCCGCAGAGGAATGGTTATTTCTTTCGCTATGTTATTCCGTAAAATATAAATAAATTTCACTGTGTACTATACATATATAAGTCGAAAACAAATAAGCAAGCGAGCAACTTTTTGTATGGGTATCACGTACAATACATCTGGAAAAGTAAAACATTGTTGTAAATAATAATATAAGTAATAATTTAGATAATGGTTCATTGTATAAACTTGAAATATTTTTGTCCATAAATCTCTCTCTCTGTTTTGAACATTATCGTAACTACCATACATATAATATATATCATATTTACGCGTACAGCTAGGTATATACTTTTATCATACAAGTATTTTTGTTTACGATAAAAATTCAAAAGTGTATATACTAGCATAAGTATAATAACAAGTAGTGTAGTAACAACAGCAATAAGCGTTCTGACTGATGATTATATCTCGTGAAATCAGTATATCGGCATTATCCTTAGGTATACATGAATCATTACGATACAAGGCATTGTTCTTGAACAACGTTATTATTCTGAGAACGTATATCTGTGCGCCAAAGTCCTCCTCAGCGAAACTTCACATAAAAATACAATTTAATTAACGCACGTATGTATGAATCTGTACACAACAAGGTATGAAGTACATACAAGTATATAGGTGTATGGGCCATTCCGGCGAAAATTCCACTATTTGCATAAAAAGTTTTCAGTTTTCGAAAGTTTATTTTTTGATACTGTTTTGCGTCATCTGTCATCATTACAACAGTGGAAACAGATACAAAATAATTTACGATCTCGAAATATCATAGGCACTATTAGTTTTAGTGACCATACATCCGCCAGCTCATCTAAAAAATACTTTTTTGACCAAAAAAAATTTGTTCCTATCTTTTGAAAGAAAGTGAAGCTAAAAGTTCATTGAAATATTTTTCTGAAATCAATCGTTTTCGAGTAAAAAATTTCCAAAGTTTGAAAAAATATGCGTGTGCATATATTTTTTACTAAAAAATTATCAATTTGAGAGAAAAATGTCAAGAGACATTTTCTTCTCATCTTTATAGGTAGTTGATACAAAAATTGTTTTTCGAGCAAAATAATTAAGTTTTACACCTGCAAATTCCGAAAATCGACATTTCCGCACATACTTACGAACGTCACAATAAACCTAGCTGAAGTAATGTAGTTGTTCGTATTCCAGATACTGGCACCCATCACAACGGGTGCCTTAACTTAGTGCAGAGCACAACAAAAGCTTTTGACAATTTTTTTCGATTTATTGAAGATAGTGCGATTACGGAACTGACATTTCGTCTTTAAAGCCTTCCCGTTTCTTTGCGATTACATATTATGGCTTATCCTTGAAAATGGCACTTGTGGTTACCAAACTTTTAAAAATAATCCAGCTTACGAGAGAAAAAATGCATACAAGCAGTTGTTCCGTATAAGATTACGGAAATGACAGAATTTTTGATTAAAGTAATTTTCTGTTCGGAAAACAGCTGGTACTTATCAATGCATCGTCCAAATTTTTGTGCTCCTACAGAGTGCATTTATTAAATTATAAATGCTAGTGGTTTGAAAGGTTTATATTTTGTGTAAAGCAATCGAAAAATACTATCAAAATCGATACAAATTTTTTCGTGCAAATCGTTGGACAAAAAGTAAATGACACGTGACGATAAGGTTTGTTGAATGCTGGCCAAAAACTACTGAACACTTTGGAGTAAAGGTCTAATATTTTGGGTAATTACGCTTAGAGAGTGTTTAATTTGCTTGTTTTCGCTTACTATAACGTTTTATAACGAAATTACCGTGTTGGACATTTTGACCCTTAAATGATCTATAGATCAAAAGATACACTTTAAAATCTGGTTTTATGGCATGTAATAGTCGGATACGCACCCATAGGGTTACCTATTTCACTCTCAATTTAGCGCACGATACCGGTACATCAATAGTGCAAGTTGTGCCGGAATGGCTTATATGGATAATTGCAGATTCGCGGCCGAGGTCAGTCTCAAGCTTTCGTGGACGGTATTTTACTCTTGGAACGATCGGGCTGGTTCGTTTGCTGTTCCTCGTGTCGTCGCGATACGGCTGCTACCTCTTCTTCCTGCCCCTCCTCGGACTCTTCGTAGATCTCGCTGCATGACTTGTTACGTGATTTCCCGCGTATATAGGCGGCTAAACTGCGCCGCTTGTTTTCTCGACACAGGTGGCAGGACTCTTTGCTCGGTACGTCGCGCTGTTGTTTTTGTGGTTGCTGCTGTTGCTGGCGGTGATGCCGATAACCAGATGCCGTTGTTTTGCCTGAAATATTACTTTCTTATTATAGATTCAATCATCCTGTGTACGCGTTAGAAGTTATTATTATGTGTATTTTGCACTAGGGATACTCATACCTATTAATATTACTTGTATCGAGATTAAAAATTGCCGATTTTTCGTTGTTTCGATGCGTGAGCTACTTTATAGTTTTGTTTTAGCTATTAAATATAATAATTTTTTCAGATCACATTAAATGCTGCTGTTCTAATAGACTAGCTTACTCATAGATTATGACATGGTCGACTGCATTTAACTTTTATTGATTCGGCATCCTTAAAAAGTTATTTGTAGTTATCAATTGTTTTGCGATAGTTCGCAATTCTATAAGTATTTAGTAATGCAAATCTTGAGAGAAAAAAAACACTAATACTTATCGGTGTGATAAATATAATCGAAAAAAGTCACGTATTCGATTGGGAAGTCAAAAAAATGATAACTGAGTGACCTCGATCTTAATCAGATATTTTTATGCCGTGACGTCAATGTGAATACTCTTTCGCTTTAAATGTCGTTAACTAAAACTTTTGTTGATACTACTATTAAATTAGTAGTATACTGAGTTGATTTTAAGCTTGTTCTGTAGATATCTTGAAAGTATTAAGAAATGAATGAAACTTTTTCTGCCAAGATTAAACACATAACGCGTGATTCTGTCAAGTTTGAGAAAGATTCTGTCGCTAGAAATTAAGTTATAAATTCTCAAAGTTGACCAAAACTTGCTAGGCTCCCATAAGAGCTCATGTATTATGAGGCTAACTTCATAAATTAACAACTTAATTTCTAGCCACAGAATCTTTTCCAAACTTGGCATAATTACTAATAATATTTTTAAGTTTCAACAAATGAATTTTCATCAAGATCTTAATTTTTTTCAATGTCCACAAGCATAACACTACGAATTTCACGTATATATATATGTGTATATACGTACTTGTAGGTATCCACAGAACAACCTTGAGTATACCAAAACCTTTTTGCAACTCTATTTTTAACTTTGATTTGATATGAGATGAAACGCCCTCAATTTGAAACGACTGAAAAAATCATAGCTATTTGTCACATTATAATTTTTTACCATCAATAGTTAAGTAGTAGTAATGAAAACAATAATTGTGATAATTGAAATAGTTATAATGACAACTATAGCAATAATAATGTTTCTGTTGTTGTTGTTGTCATCATGATAGCGACGACCGCCGCACCGTCAATAATAACTATGACGATAATGATAAAAAAAAAAAAAAACACCGACGAGACTAGAGGGCGGGAGGAGTAAGAGAGGAGCTTTATTTAATACTATTACCGCATTTCCAATAAGCTAAAAGTTATAAAATCCTTCCTTGTCTATTTAAAACGTAGAAATTTATTTTAAAAATTTCGTGGCTCATCGGGTGACAATTATGTCTTGAACTAAATTATTATTCGGTAAACTTCCGAAATATACATTATGCCAGATTGGGTATACGTTTACTATCAATTTATTATTATTTGTATTACGTCGATTTCACGATTCACGAATGATTTTCAATGTGACTGCCAAAATTCAATCATGTATGATACCTGTAACCTCAGAATTGTATGGGTTATCGATGGATGTTGCTGGATTCTAAAAAAATTGGCGTTTTGTGAGGCATTGCTGTCATGCTCGCTAAAATATAGTAACGTTGGCATCGACCACAGAGACGAAACAATTTTGCCGGCGTGGCTCTAGAGTCTAAAAATAAATTGTATTTGTGAAGGAGTAAAAAAAGAGAGAGAAACCGGGAGTAACCACCACCATGTGGTGTTGTTATTTCCGCGCGGTCACATACAGTCATTGGAAGGCGGGGCCGGTGCCGCCGGTGGGCTGGTCCATATAAATATCCATACACACATGTGCAAATGTATATACTTGAATGATGTAAGTATGAGAAAAAGGAGACAACGCCTTTGATTGGGTATGTGTCTAAGGCGCTAATAGTGCAGTTTTATTATTTTTTTTTTTTTTTTCATTGAAAATACCTGTGTTGTTTAAATGTTTTCGTTGAGTTTATAGGGGTCGCATATATTTAGTGACGAAAAAAATAACTGCCAATACACTCTCGTATGTGGGCCTATATGTAATTTTTTTCCGTTTTAACATTCTGCAGCTTTTCCATTTCGCGTAAACAACCTTAGCGAAACAAGAAAGCACTGTCGTCTGTAATAATAGCCGTATAAGTAACATCATCGTTCTCTATGCCCATCATACACTAAAAATCCAAGCGTGTCAAAGACACTTGTTTTTAAGTGTGTAAATCTGTCATGGGTTAAACATCACACTACGAGGCGTGTTATTCTAATATGTATACATTTGTGCATTTCATAGATTTTTTTAAGTTTTAACTATTTATTATGTATTTGTTTTTTGTTTGCATCGTTAATACCTACACGAAATAAAACAAAATCCTATTTTTTCAAACCAATAAGCAGACTCATCATAAATGAATGTGTACGCACATGCAGATGCATAGTTTTTTTCCTCGTCAACCTGGTTTTTATTTTTTTTTCCTTCTAGTAGTTAATTTTTGGTTACATTGTAATAAATGAAAATTAAAAATAAAATTCATTCTTTATGGTAAAATATTATAGATAATGCTCTTAGATTGTTTGAATGGTTTTTAGTGACAATGCCTGTATTTAAAATAATTATTGTTGTCCAGTACAACGTTTAAGTTTTAATATTTTATGTTATCAGATTATATTTTTAATGGATTTTGTTTTGAATATTTTCAGTAACAAAAAACTATAATTTCATTACTTAAAGCCACCATGTACTATATAATATGGTGTAATTGATTTACTCCTCGTCTGTACACTTTTCTGGCTTCCAAGTTAATTTTCACATATGACGCAGTAAGTGAACTCAGTGTGTGTATACTACTACGTTGGAATATAGGTAACGTTACAGTGGAATTTTTAGATGAAAATTTGAATACATGGTTTGAAAACCAACGTTAAAAACTATTTTTTTAATATTTATGTTCACCACATCTACTTCTATTTTCAGCTCGAGTATCCCCGAAAAAAATCTTTTTTATCTTTGTAAATACATTTATATTCATCGCACCCCCTAATTCTTCTACTTTTAAAATTTGTGCAGTTGCCAAACTTTTCAATGGTTCTTAACAATACACATCATTATGAACTCCCGGTTTTATCAGACATGCATACAACAAAATTATTTTTTACTTTTTGGTACCGTTATAATTTTTTTTGACGACCGAACTTCAATGTAAATAATTTTTGGCGTTTAATTTTGTAACTGTTGAAAAAATTCTACTGCTGATCAGACGTAGTTCTTAACTTGTTTCTTTTTCTTTTCTTTTTTCCCCGAAAATCATTCTTAGCACATTCATTAGGTACACTGAGAGAAGAAATTATAAAAATTACTGTGCTAGAACGATAATCTGGTTGCAATCTTGTTGTCTATAGTGACTTTTTACTTTTGGCAACCTAATTTTTACCGTGCTGTACAGTAAAAATTATCGTAATTACGGAAAAAAATTACTGTTTCGACCAGTAAAAATTTATATGTAAACAATACCTTGCTGACAAGATGCAACCAGATTACTGTTCTAGTGCAGTAATTTTTATAATTTTTTTCTCTCAATGTACTGCGTGAAAAACTCTGCAGCCAAAGAAGGGCAAAATTATTGAAAAAAAAGCATTCATATAATAAAAGTAATCAAGTCAATTACCAAGCTCAAAATAATATTTAGATTTCCCTTTATGTTTACATTAGCAAATGTAACGTTTTAATAAATAATGATGTATTCGATAAAATTGAACTTTTATCAATCACTTTAGGAGGTACCCCGAGCATTATTTCAAATTTTTAGCCAAATTCGAAAACTCATTTACATAAGGCTTTGTGCTGGGTCACCTGATTGTAGATTATATTTGAGAAAATTTTTTGCCTGGTTAACTGTGTATATGAGCAAAGTACGCCTCGGATTGTTGAGAGTATTCAAAATAAAGAGTTTTTCAATGAATACAAATTCTTATTCAAACGCTCATTATGTAAACAATAGTGAAAAAACCTTCCTTTTTATAATTAAAAGTAAATGAATTGTAAAACAATCGTAAGTATTTAAAAATGAAATAATACATCATGAAGCTGTACAAGGGCACGATGATACTTACGAGTAATCAAAAAATGTTCAATACAATTAGAATCGGAAATAAGAATTCAAATGACGATAAAAGTATGAGTATAAGCTAGTTTAAGGAAACTTTTTTCCAAATAATTCGCGGTGACTTTCATTTGGCTAAATATTTATTCGGGTGGCTAAACAGTGTGCTCATGATAAGATGGGCTTTGTTTAATAATCTCTTATCGATACGCACATTTGCAAGCATGAATAAGAGGAACATGACGTATCAAGCAGTTGAACTGTTGATTTATGTGTTATCCGCATGCACATGATAAAATAAAATGAACGATTTGCAAAGCAAAAGTGAATAACCACGAAGAAGTAAAATAACAGAGAAAGACAGAAATATGTGTGATATTATAATGAAATATATCCCACCATCGTTAAAGTAACTGTTGTTCCACGATTGCTCGTAGTCACGGTACTGGGGATTTCTGAATGAGCCAAATGTCAGTACATCGGGAATGTAAACAAGATCCATCTTCGCTCTGTTAAGGAATCCTTGTACTTTCCTTGCACGTTTTGCAGCAATAAATCAGTCGCCGCTGTATATTATATGTATAATATTTGTTATGCCTACAGCTGCTGGAGTTACTTGAATGTTTAGCTCGATTGTTATAATAATAATAATGTATACTGCCTAATTTACCTCAAAAGTTGTACAGGGAAATGTTATCACGGTGACTTTTCCCCTATACACTTTTGATAAACAAGCAACAAGTACTGTACAAGTATAGTTATGTATGCGAGACGTGGCGGAGATTTGTAATAAGAGTTCAACGTCTTTATATGGATACTGCGAGACACTAGTATTTTTCTTCAGGCCTCACTGGCGTCTTTGTTGCTCCTGCGATCTTCATGTGTTCGGATCCCCACGAAGCTGGCAGGATTTTATTCCGTTCAGCCTCAACACTCTGTGCGTGTGGCTTTCTCACGGCAGCTATTTCTTATTTGTTGCGCAAAAAACAGTCCCTGTTACTCAGGTCGTCGTCTATCTTTCTGTACTTACTGCTGAGACTACAGTAGAATCTCAAAGATTTTTCCTCGCCAGAGCGTTTCCAGTTCTCAAGGATGAGAGATTATAGTACCTGCATTCCTCGAACCTTCCACGATATTGTCTGTTCCTAGTTCTGCTCTTTAACAGTTGAAAACTGTTTAATATTCACTCGTAGTTGACTTTTTCAAAATACCATTCTTATTTGAGGCAAAAAGGTGTAGTTTAACTACTGTTTATAAGAAATAGCAGCAAAAAATTCAAGGATACTTTTTATTTTGTACGATACAATAGGCACATATGGTGCAGTAAGCACATAAATAGGCCTGCCTCCGCGGGTAAACTAAACGAAGCGGGCTTCTGCCGCGCACATATATACTTTACCCAAGTTTACTTGCTCTAGCACTGGTAGTCTCCCCTCCACTATCAGCACCTCCTCTCTCTTTCTCTCTCTCTCTCTCTCTCTCTCTCTCTCTCTCTCTCTCTCTCTCTCTCTCTCTCTCTCTTCTCTCCTGGGGCGGCGCTGCGCGTCTCGCCTTTGCGATGTGCGACTTGTCGCCCTTCTGTCAAACGTACATATATAAATATATACATATATTGTACGTGTTTATGTCTAAGTGTGCGTGTGCGAATGCGAACGTGCGGCGGGCGCTAATATACTAATGATCAGAAATATCAGAATAATCACCATCATGTTGTTTCAAAATATATCGCTTTGAACTACTCTTATCTCCATATAACATATATGTATATTGCATTTGTCTACCTACTCATGAAGCACTTGTACGCAGGATTTGCCATTGGTTGGAAACAAAACAGCCTCCGCCAATCAGAAATCGTCGACAGTATTTCCAATCAATCCTTTGGAGATCACTGTTGTAGCTCGTATTGTAGCTATTATATATTATGCTTTAAATTTACACGCGCACACAAAAAATACATGTTAAATATAACGTGCGAAATAGCTTACAAACAAGACTTGTTGAGTACAAAAATATTATTCAGATCTAAAGTTATTCGTTAAAAAAGCTTTTAAAATCGTGAATTTTTAGTATATGGATTTCCGCGAATTTTTTTTGTTAATATTGACCAAAAATGGCACAATTCAATTAATATTTCCTGTACTTAAAAGTTCAGGTGACCTGCTTTGTCAAACATTTTTTCCTGTTTTTCTTTATTCTTTGTGAACAAAAGAACAATCTCAATTAATGTTCTTATCTATCGTTTATCTTTTTTCTTGAAGTTTGGATAAACATTCTGACAACAGACGGAATCTACTATTAAAAAGTTACATGAGAAGAATAAATTTATGTATTTTATTTTTTTTATTTAGTATTATAAACCAACTTGAGTTGATTTTTACGGGCACCCTCTGCCACCTTGCTTTGGAGGGTCGAGGGTGTTGATCCTAACCCCCAACCATAGCCTCTTTTTTTACCCTACTGCGCTGTAAAAATTTTCCGTAATTTTACTACGTTGGATTTTGTAAATGATGCGACATATCCATATATAAGTATGGATGTACTAGCCAACGCTAAATGTCGCATTATTTCCAACACGCTGGTTGTAAATTTACGGATCATTTTTTACAGTGTAGTCCTCGTCGTTTACCCACAACCCACTAGTCCCGCACCTATACCCAGAGCGCCCACAAAGTCCACCTCCGGGTCGCCCTGTGGTGCAGAACCAGCCGCGAGACTTGGGAAAAAATCCCAGCCGGAACCAACTCGGCAAAAATTCTGAGTTGATCCGACCGGGATTCGAACCCGTGCTTCACTTGATCAGTCGTACCTCAGTCTAGCGCCTTAGCCAATTGAGCTACGACTGCTCCTTAGAAAATTAATGTAATAAATAATATTTACTTAGCTTTTACAAAAAACTTGTAGAGCGAAAAGTTTTGTTTACATCATTAGTTTATGTGCAGAAAACTAAATTTAAATCAAATAAATTTAGACAATAATGTGAGAAATCAAGCAAGGAGTCAAGTTACGTATAACTTTTCACCTAAGCATATCTACTACTTGTTGCCATATACCTAATAAACGATCTCTTCTCTCAGTTTGTCACCCTACCATACGTGCTCTTTTCCCTATGAATGCACCCAGCATTTACACGTTTTATTTCTTCTAAATACACTCATACAGCAGTATGCAACCAGTCAGTGTACAACACAGCTACATAACAATTATGATATTGTATTTTTTTCCTATTTATCATCTAATAAAACTCGCTGAGTTTGAATTCCTACTAATAATTATTCAAACCTGTCGTACAAACAATAATCTCAAGTTTATAACTTTAGAATACATTAAAAGTCAAATATTTGTGTGCAATTTAAAAGAAATCAAGTGGAAGAAGAATTTCAATGATTAAAAAAATGTAAATTTGCTTCAAAAGTGATATGATTATTTTTTATCATAAAATTGGTATTCATGAAATGGTTGTGCATCTAAACGAGCCTGAGAATGAATTATATAGGAAGAAAGAGCATAAAATCAAACAAAAAAGGATGAATTGAATTGAATAATTAACAATATAATTGAATACTTGTATGCAATTTTAAAAAATTAAGGGAAACGAAAAAAAGTTTATTAATCAAACTAGAGTAAATTAGTTAAAGAAGTAATATGATTATTTATAATAAAAGTAATATTCATGGAATGGTTATGTATCTAAACGAGCCTGATGATGAATTATAAATTGATAAGTAGTATGAAATCCAATAACAAAAGATGAATTGAATTGAATGATTAAAAATATAATAAAAATACAAACGGATAATGTACATTTCCTCATTACAAGCGTGAAAAAGACTCTCAACAAAAGACAATCGCTCTGCATATGCAAAAATATTAACTCTGAAGATAAAATTTCGTCAAATTATCTTTGTCAACAAAAACAGTCGCCAACAATCGTTGTTTTATTGTACAGTGACATTGCAAATGTACGATCTTTTGTGTACTATACTCTGAAATGAGATCAGAGGTTTTCCGCACGATTCTACCTCATTTACAACCACTGTTCCTGTTCGAGACAGGCCTTTAAAATCTCGCATGCAGGTCTCTCACTTTTCGTATAGCTCCATCGACGTTTGACTTAAACATCAGGTCTGTCAGCTGTTTGGTTCGCATTTAAGTTGTTAAGAGATTAAACTGAGACTGATTAAAAACCCAAGATGTTGGAAGCGAAACTTTTAATGGCAAAATATGTGTTAAACTGGAAATAATAAAAAAAAAAACTCTTTTTCCTACCTCGGGCCTTTTTGGAACCCTGGTACACCCTCGGTAGGAAAAATAGCATTCGTAACTCGATGGTAAAGGCTTCATTACGAACCTACGGCTCGTGCCGTAAACCTCTCGGTTCGAAAATTGAAGCCTTTCCAATCTCGTACGAAAACTACTATTTTTTGCCTCGGATTTCGCGGATGAACGTAATTTTTCTCCTCCCACTAAGCACGCGGCTAAGCGGAGTACTAAAAGGGATTATAGACGCTCCCCTGCTGCTACCGCCGCGTTGCGATATAATATTATATCGACGCCCCGTTCGGAGATGGATTAGATCGAGCTCAAATGATCCAACAAAGAGGCAGAAGTGGTATTGTGTAACTTCGCTTTCTTCTGCTTTATGAATCCGGACGAACCATTTTCCGACTTTAAGACATCTTAATTATAGTGTCTTCAAGACGAAAATGTGTCTGTGGAGATACTTATAAAATGCAGGCAAAAAGTTACGCAATACGGTTCCAGGCACAACGAAGGTTGCGCGACGAAGACAGACACTCCTCACTGACTTCCGCCGAAAAAAGACACGGGTCAAGTATTGCGACGATAACAGACACTCCTTACTGACTATAAAAACCGAAAGCACTATAAAAAACTATAACCAAAGACTCAGAGCGCTAGATAGCTTCGCATCCTAATTAATAACGCTATTATTCATAACAAATCAGCTAATACCTTGTGACTCAGAGCGCTGAATTTTCTCGCCTCTTGATTAGTGACTGTATTATTTATGAGATTAGCCCTTCATCTGTCAACCGAGAGCACTTATGTGCTTCGCTTAATTAATTAAGAATGTCATTTTTTTTACACAAGCAACGGAACCAGATGGCTTTGTTTGCTCATTATTCTATCAATCTAATTTAACAAAGAAGGTATTAATCGTAACAAATTTTTTTTCAATCACATAAGCCTACACTCAACTCACATACCTAAAGTTTTAGTTTAGTAATGAAGTGATTATTAATGACGAAGGCTCCTATAATCAGATTTCCTTGCAATTTAAACGTTTTCTTTTTATCATACTGCAATAAAGAAAATATCAGAAGAGCACACTTATTTAGATAACTTTGAATTTGAACTCAAACGACTGTGTGCTTACTTGCTCATCGTTTTTATTTACTTCTAAAATACGAGGCTAGTAAGCTAATAGACTCATTTGGCAAAAAACACTTTTCTATACTTGATGTTTGTATCATATTTATTTTAATTATTATTATGTTGATTATTGGAAGTGTTATATATGTATTATATTATAATATTGAAATATAAGAAAAGTAAGAGTCATTTGGTTGCAAACATTATAGTTGTAAATAATTGTCACATCAATAAATTAAGAGCAAGGCAATTCAGCGCTCTGGGTCATCAGATATAAGTTATTTTATTATTTTAATGATCGTTTTAATATGTGAAACGCGAGAAAATTCAGTGCTCTGAGTTCGTAAGGTATTAGCTGTTTTGTTATGAATAAGAGCATTATTAATTAGGATGCGAAGCCATTTGGAGTTATGGGTAATAAGGTTACAGTTTGTTATTGTGGTTTCGAAGTGTCTTCTTTCGTCGGATGCCTTGAGTAGGGTCAGTTTTCGTAGCAATCTGCGCTGTGTCTGTCTTTGTACGAGGCGTTCAATTATTATATACACCACCATACAGATATTATAAATAGAGGAGGCAAGGCGCCCTAAAGTGCGTTACCTCGAATCGATAAAAAGCCAATCAGCAAGAACAGATGGACAAAGAATAAAAAAATCCCATTTCCGTGAGATTGATTTTAATTTGTGAAAGAAAATCGATGTCAAATGATCGAGGTATGATCTCATTTTTCGTTTTTCTGTTGTACATTATTTTAATTTTGTATACTTGCACATATACTTATAGGGACCTCATTAATTTCGCAAATTTAATTTGAGCACACATGTAGGTTTATAGACTTGATATGTATATTCACTCACTTGCTAGCCTGACGCGTTGATAACCATAGTTATTGGTCAACGTTAAAATAATTCAATATATCTTTTCCATTATCAAGAAATAAATTTATGTCAACACTTGAAATCAAGAGAGTTGATTAGTAAGTAGTATCAACTAACGACGTGGTTCAAGTGTAGTGCAGAGAAACTATAGAATATATAAATAAAAGCAACAGTTTTTCAAACTTAACAACATTAATCTTGCAATATTCTATACGCTTGACTTGTTTAGTTATTTTTGAATTATGTTTCGTTGCGATGAGAATCAATGCATTAGTGCAAAAAATTTAATTTTTTATTGCATCCATCTAAAATTTTCATACATTTGTTCGTGATACATATTTGAAAATTAAAACTCCAAGTTTTATCAATTTATTGATAAAGCGATAATATGTTGCCGATGTAATCGGAACTCAATTTTGTTGCAATGATCATCTCTCAGTTTGATAATATTTCATAAAATAATTTATTGTCGATTGATTGCAATCTATAAGATATTTGTGGAAAAAAGAATTTAATGATACCGTCTTTTGCGTACCTCAAGCAAACGTGGTGCGACCTTTTTAATCAGTTATAAAAATCAGGTCGCAATTTTACGAACGATAATAATGCAATGCTTGTATAGGTATTTTTTAAATTGGCTGCTATTCCGGATATAATTTTTATCTATGCATAGATGTGTCAATTTTAGATTTAAGATCTTCTTAAAGTTTTGATGGGTACTATGTATTTGGCATACTTGACTTTTTTCCAATAAATCCAACCCTCACGAAGAAAATAAATTTATTGCAGTATCAAAATTTGTCGCACATTCATGACTATACTTTACGTTATCAGATTATTTATTTTAACATGACATTGATCTTTTAAACCTGATTTTGTAAATTAGTACTCACGTGACTATGACGAGCGTTTTTGTTTGCGTAAATGAACATCAGGTGTTCAATGAAAACCTTCACCCGCTGAAATATTTTTTTTATCCGTTAATAAAGGTTTAACAATGCTGATAAAATACAAGCAACGTTTAATTTCAGATTATACCATGTTCCATTGTTGATTGATCTAGAGTATCTAATCGACATACTAACTTTCATCAACTTTTTGTAATGCATCTACCCATTAAAATTTTTCCGCGTGTGTTGGGTATAATAGCTTTCGTCAATAATGTGCATCTCTTCAGGGCCATCACTGGGCCCAGGAGCCTGTTGTGATCGCCCTGGCTGTATGCGCATTATCGGGTGATACGAAACCAGCTGATATTTAGAATGATGATGGCGGTGAAATTGTCGCTATTCAGGGCTGTCTGGTGCAACGATGGCCCCACCCCATGTGTCTGTCATGCTTACAACATTCGTCAATGGTATTCAAAAATCAAGTGGTTTCGTATCAGACTCTAGTTTTGGATGATTTTGAAAATTTGGCTACGGCTGCCCCTACATGCTGCCAGCCATGCCATTCGCGATTACTACCACTACGAACTATCTAAATTCAGAAATGGAAAATTGATTTTCCTGCAAAGTGTGCGGCAAAGGTATGCAGCATAGGTTTTTCCCCACACCGAAAAATAAAAAAATAGCATAATGCTGCTTTGGATAGTTTAGCTATTTGAATATTTTATAATCTTTTATGAGCTGCATTATCCACGTATAAATTATGATCCTTAAATTTTTTATTAAAATCATATAATTTAAATAATTATATTTTGTTGAATCGGGACTTTTTTAGGGTAACAACCTTTGATTTTTTTTTTTTAATGATATTCCTTTTTGGAATCTGGATAAAAATTTGTTATTGAACGATCCCGTTTGTCGTTTACCAGGATCTCCCCCCCTCCCCTCCCCTCGTACCCCCTTGACTCCGCACAACCTTCTTTGCTGATTGGTTGAACATTAATGTTTGTGGACCACTATGGCCTTCGAAGAATAATACAGACTATTTTACCTTACATGGGTGTGCACTCGACTAAATAACTATAACTTAACTAAGTACTGCTTCCAGTCAAGGGAAATGTGAAAAAACATCTGAATCTTATGCTTATAATCTGCTAAAAGTCCCTAACTTACACTGTTTATGCTTGCATTATTGCATATATTACCTGTTGGTGTTTTAATTGTCTTATCTCGCACGAGGTTCAAGACTCAATAAGTAGTTTATTATGGATTTGTTTTCTTCATGACAGTTCAACCGACTAAAAAATATGTTTGAAAAATGTCAATTATTTGAAGGAGAGTCTCGGCGGAAATTCACGTACGGCTATGCTGGGCACAGTTTCACCGGCAAACATACATCTGGAGGAAACGTTGGCCACGTTGAGATACGCCTGTCAAGCCCGTGCAATCGTCAATCGCGTGCGAATCAACGAAGATCCTCACGATAGGCTTATAAGGTATGACTTTCATTTGTTTTTACAGGGTAGATGTATATCGTATATACCTATGGGTAAGAGAGAAAAAAGCGAATATGCTTTGTTTATTATTGTATTTATCTCATAACTTTTGACGAAAATGTATAAACTTGTCTTGAGAGTTTTTTAAATCTCTGTTACAATTTGACGATAAGGGACGATGATGTTCTCAAGTGATTTTTTTCTACCCCGGGCGTTTTTGAGTGGTTGCTGCGTCCTCGGTAGGAAAACACTCGCTACTAATGCGCATCCGGCCAGGGCGATCACTACGGCCCAGTTATTCAAGTGATTGCCTTGGAGAGATGCACATTATTGAAGAAAACTACTATCGATGTATCATCAGTTTTAAATCAACCATGAATTTATTTATCCTCAACGCAATCTTATATTTTATCTCTAATTCAAATGTACAACTTTATATTGTGTTTTACCTGATGAAAGCGACAAATGGAACTACCGCGTTTTCTTTTTCATGCAATTAATTGTTATTTTATCTTTTCGCTTACGTTAGACAGCTGAAAGCCGAAGTTCAAAGACTCAGAGGTATGCGAGATATATACGAAAAACAATTGGGGCTGACGCCACGGAAATTATTGGATGCATACGAAACGCCAGGCAGTACAGCGGAGGAGATAATGATCAAACAAAGAGAAATTGACCAACTGAAGGATCAGCTGAAAAAAATGGAGGACCAACTCTTTGTGTCTCAAAAGTAAGATGGCTTTTTCGCTTTTTTCGTTTTTTTTTTTTCTTCACAATATTGATCCTACAATATGGTTCTTGTTTATCTACCAGCAGAGATCCACTTTGCGAATCCATGTCTACCGACAACTTTAAAATGTTTTTTTTTTTTTTTTTAATTATTATCATCGAACATGAATGTTTTGAGTACATTCATTAATTTTAGTTGACTTTTAATTGAAATTTTGTAATGGTCTCAACATGATTTTACAGAAGTTAAATTATTTCACCGTCCTTCAACTCTTTTTCGACTCATTGTTTTGATGCTTACTCACTTTCTGTTATCTGTTTTGTACCCATCATATGCATATTGTTCCACCTAAACTATTTTCCTGTCGTGCCGGCGATGATATTCCATATCCTTCAACAAAAACAAAAACCTCGTATTTTTCCAAATTAATCCTGCTCAATCCAGACAGACATTGAACAAAGAGAGAAACTGAAAAGGGAAAGAGAGGCTCGTATTTATTCCCAGACTCTAATGGCACAGCCAACCTAATAAATTTTTAGATCTTGGGAGGAAAGACTTCGTGAAGCCCAGGTTAAAAAGGATACGGAACTTGCGTACTTGCGTCGCTGCGGCGTTGCTGTCGAGTTTGATTTCCGAGAGGCACCAAAGCATCCCTGCCTCGTCAATCTGACAGCTGATCCAATGTTGTCCGGTACGCTCTTGTATCTAATTCCTCCAGGTTATGTACGAGTCGGTAGAACTTCTAGGTCCAGCACTCCTTCCAAGAAGAACGTCGATATTGCTTTGGACGGCCCATTAATTAAACTGCTGCACTGGTGGGTGGCGAGACAGCAAGTTTGAAGTGGGATTGCTACGATTTGCATGATGTTTTTGTCTTTTATTCCTCTATTTTTTTTTTATTCCGTAGAGTAGAGTAGTTAAGTTAAGAATCTACAACCATTTAAGGTAATTAGGTCATTATTGGAGTTAGCTTCTTCGTGTAGTGCTTGTCCCAATGTATAAACAATTTTTAATTGTTTTTCGTTGTATTTATCGTCAGAAACGGTAAAAAAGTAAACATTTGAAACTTACCGCGAGATTTATCTTTTATGGAAATTCTCAACAGGTCTCTTGGATGAATTTTTCGTAAAGGTCAATACTTTTTCTTCATAACGGCATATTATTCAAGGCCAGTAAATCCATCAGAACATTTATTAATGCCCTTGTAATACGCATTTGTCTTTCATAGAAGCATTCGTGGAATTTCAATATTAATCAAATACTCTTTTTTTTTTTTATACATTTATTACGTGTAGTTGAAATAATTTTCTCCTTGTGCATTTTGTTTTTAAATTGAATTTGCAAGATTGTTTTACAATTTATAGTTTGGTGTTAATTTTGACACGTAAACTTTATTCATTTGTTCACACAAAACTTTTATTGGCACGTTGTTGTAAGAAATTACTTTTGATTAACTTGAAAATAACTGCATACAATTTTTTGTGAAGTACATTATAAACAATAAAAAGCTCTCAAATTAAGAGCCTATTTATTGCGGGGTATTTTTATTACTAAAAATAATAAAAAGAAATCTTACTTATGGATTTTTCATAACAGCACAATTGAAAATGATCAAGGAAAACTAATTTTATACCCGGAACCGGATGCCGAAAATTACCTAAACGGAGAGGTAATATATTACTTTGCAAAAAAGTTTTTTAAAAAAAAAATTGAATTTTTATTTACTGCAAAATATTTACCACAAGATGGTTCGAGGACGAGTACAGTTAAATCATGGTGATCGTCTCTGTATCGGTGGTAATCACTATTTTAAAATTTGTAACTCTCAAGGTGACCAAGATAGCGCGCAAATCTCTCTCCAGCCAATTGACTTTGAATTTGCGTATCAAGAGATATTGCGAATACAAGAAGAAAAGTAAGACTTTAATCACTGAGTATTTTGAAGTCTTTTATAACAGATATATGCCATCCTCTGTTGAATATTTTACAGATTAAGGGTAGAATTGGAAGAATCAAAACTAAAAGCTAAAAAAGAACTTGAAAATGCCAAGCGAGAAGTAGAAATGCAATTGGCATCACAAAAATCCGCTTATGAATGTGAAATAAAGCAGCTGGGATCCAATCTTGAGCAGCAAAAATTAGAATTAGAAGAGGCAAATAAAAGGAAAAAAGAACTCGAGCGCGAAAAAGAGTTGCTGGCTTGCGAAATAGAAACTAGTAATAAGATAAGGAGGCTTGAGATTGAAGATTCGGGAAGAAATATATCACCATACAAGTCAAATTTCATTCAAGAGCTCGAAGATATGTTAAGCGAAACTACTGCTGATGCTGAGACTGCTTTGACGGTCAAAACAAGTATCGACGCTATGAAGATCGGCGGAGTTAGTCCTCATGAAATTCAATTATTAGTTAGAGAAGCGACGGAAACATGCAGAGATGTTGGTGTTAACTATGTAAGTTTTTTTCCAAGTTTTTAAATTTTTCATCAATTCACGATGAACCAAACTAAAGTGTATTACTTTCAATGCAGGAGTTCCACCAGCAGCAAACAGTAGTTGATAAAGCCTTAGAGCCAGTGATTCGTGTCCGTGACAGAGATAACATGCTGGAAACCCTTTGGCAGCCTTTACGTTTTCTTGACTGGATTCGCCAGCTGCGTGATCATGAACTCGAACATTCAATCAAAGAATTACAAGATGCAGAAGACAAATGGGAGCCATTTAATGATAGTGATATCGTACCAGATTCACTTTGTAGCAGCCGAATTTCGATAAATATAACACCAGTTAAAAAACAATTGAACGAAAGCTTGAGTCAATTTTCGATTGACACGTCTTTTCTTGATTGCTCTGTAGCCGATCGAACCACTGAATCGGTTTTGCTGAAGCGTCGGGATGATATCCATCAATGCTTTATTCAGATCGAAATTGCTTCCAAAACCTTAAAAGGGCTGTGCCATCAATACGAGTCTAGAGAAGTAAGCGGTAAAATAACTCAAACTTTGGACAAGGTCAACTCTATAATGCAAGATTTAAAAGATCTTTTTCGAGAAAAATCGGCTCCTGAAAACAGCGTTGCCGAAATCATGGCATCAGATGTTGACAATCCAGAAAATACCGTAATTGAAAACTCTGATGTTGATAAAAGTTCTACACCTTTTGCTGTGGTCAAAAATTTTTTTGCAAATTGCAATGTTACACCTTCGAAATCAAATTTAAAACCTGCATGCACCTATTTTAAAAACGATAACATTACAAAATCCGTAAAATTCGATGTCAAATAATTTTATGGTTAATATTTTACGATATTTTAGATATAAAACTTGTTTTTAATATTAATGTATAATGTTGCATACTACTTCAACGAAAGTAAGTGTTTGTATCTAAATTCCATATGTTTGTTACGAATTATTATATGCCTGAAATTCGTTTTGTATTTAAAATTTATTTATTAGTTTTAGTAACTTAGCGTAATTTACTACAGTGGTAATTATAATCACGCTTGACATTTATTTTGCTTGGATTAAACAAATTACATTTTTATGTCGTAAAAAATTCTTATTTACGATATTTATTACTACAGACTTTAAATCTATAATGTTAATAAGAGATACCAATTTTGACAACACAATATAATGATAAAAAGCTACTTGTGGCGTTCCTGCATGATATTTTATTTTACTAAGCGCTAATAATTATTTACCGAAATTATTAAGCAAGAGTACAAAAATGAAATAAAGATATGTAAAAAATGAGAAGAGTATGTTTGATTTTTTTATTATAATATCAAAGATTTAATGCATACGAGTACTATTTATAAATGTTGGTAAAATATAACAATATATCTTAGTCAAAGTAATCTTCTATGTCTATATCTGGATTCAATAAATCTTCACCATAAGGACTTAAATCTAGCTGGTTCAATATTAGATTTTCGCACATTTCTTCTAAATCAGTATCACCAATAAGAACTGCACCTTGCATTTTACCATCAACAAGAACTAATTTTACGTACTCGTGGTTTTTAGTCACCCGTAATAAAATTTCATAATCATTTTTAAGTTTCTGACCATTAAATAATCCTATTAAAATAACTTTATAACCGAAAAACTTTGTAACGTGAGTAAATAGCTCGAAACAAAAATCTTGATAAAAGTCTTCCTTTTTTAGTGTTGAAACCATGCTTTTTGCTGCATATCGACCCATCTGATGAGCTTGAGTCCAGAGTCGCATTTGAAACCAATGTTTTGCAATATCCCAGTCTGCTGAGCAAACATCTCCAGCAGCAAAAATGTCTTTTTCCGAAGTTTCTAGCTTCCAATCAACAGTATAACCACCATCCGTTCCTTTTTTTAAGTTTTCTAATCCAGGTATGTCACTATTTGGTATGACTCCAGTTGCCGAAATTATGAAATCTGCCCCTATTTTCTTTCCATTACTTAATTCAACATAAACAGGCCATTCAGTGCTATCAGAATTATCTACTATTTGAAGAACTTCACATCCATATTCAACCTCGACACTTTTTAACACATTATCTTTTATGAGATTGATTTGATCGTGCCAGTATGGTCCAAGTGACGGACCAAATCTTTTATTCATTGATTTTTCTTTTTTTACAGTCCATTTTGGTCGATTTTCTACTTGATCTCGGGAATCTAAATTATTGTTCAACAGTTTTTCTTGGAAGAACTCTGCTGCACCTGGGTCAATGAAAGTTGCTGAAACGTGCTTATCTTTTATTACCCAAACAACATCCAGACCTTTTATTTCATGAACGAGTTCAGTTGCGATTCCTCCATTACCGACGATGATAACTTTCTCAGCATTTTTTAATTTTTTAACAAGATTTTCCACAGATTCAGTGTCACGAAGTCCAATCACTCTACTGTTATGTTCTTCAATTAGTTTAGGTCGTGCTCCTGTACTAACGCACAATTTTTTGTATGCAACAACTTGTTCTTTTTCAGTAGTGACGGTTTTGTTACTCTTATCAACTCTTTTAACAATATCATTAATTATTGTGATTGATGGATAAAGTTTGAATAAAGTATCTGACGAGCGTTCTTCAACATCAAATTGTGTTAATGTCTTTCCAATTGGCACGACATTGGTAACAGCTTTGATTATTGGACTGTCGGTTATTAAAATTACTTTCTCTTCAGGTGCAAGAAATGCAATGCTTTCAGCACAGGACACACCGGAAATGCCTCCTCCAATAATAACAAAAGTAGCTTCCATTATAAGGATTCAATTTTAATCAAACTATTACACTGAATTATTTTTTTTCTTTGGAATCAGAAAACGTCGCTTCTAGATCAAACCATTCAGAATAATCATACTGTCTGAATGGTACATCAAAAGATATGGTACCAAAATCTCTTGCCTTGTGAATGGCTACCAGGAGATTAAAATGTTGTCTTTGACAGAGACCAGTTTTGCTAAGAAATTAAATTTATATGTTTAATGTAACTGAAATAAAAGGATTTTTCTTAAAAACTTACTTCCAATCGATTATTTCACCATTGTACGGAGATATGAATTGGTACAACAAATCTGTATTTCTGTAATCCAGCACTAAATATTCATCTCTGCAAATGGGACATGGATTGCTTGTAGCAATGAACCCTTGCCTCTAAAATAATGCAACAACAGTGATGTTAATAAAAAAAAAAAACCAATTAGAAAATTCCACGAATACCAATGAGTGATGCGTACGGTACAAGTTTTTCTAGTTTTAGGCGGAGCAAACTGTCCTTTATAGTTTCGTCTGTACCTTTTCCATATTGGATCTAGTCCATAAGTTTCTTTGTAAGCTGTAATTATATGACGAAATAAAGTGAAATCCATTACATGACTATTAATCCAAACATAAAGTAAATAAAATAACTTGCCATCACTTTTCATGTATTTAATACCGATTTCAACAGGGATTGGCTTTGATCTGTCGCTGTCGGGGTGAATTTTTGACTCAGTACCTTCGATTTCGTTACCATCCGTCTGTTGCTCCCGTTGCAGTGCTTCCTGGCGCCGGAAAACGCTTTGCGAAATACTTTTTGCCAATACAACCTAAAAGCGCTACCCAGTCAAAAGGTTTCGAGAAGTATGATGTAATTTCGAAATTCTACCAGATTACCTTTTGCAGACTACTGCGGCTGGCGGTACCAACAATTTGCAGGCCCAAGCGAACAAACGACATTTTATTTGTTTTTAAAATCACATGCGTGTGTGATTTCGCGAAGAAAAATTTGATTGCAAGTTGCGTCTAGATGAATAGGCCAAAGACGGCGAAGCACGTATGTAAATATATATATTAATAGGGTAGAATAGGAATGAAGTCAATGAAGCCGACTATAAGGGCGCGGTCACATGGAGCACGGATCCGCATACGCAACCCCCATATATATATTTGAGCCCAGCATGAGAGTGAGAGAGAAATTATTTTCCGTGCACCTCTCTATGAGCGTGCTACTTAACATTTTGTCCCTTTTTATGCTCACGATATAACATTAAGGACCCGACAGCTACATAACAGCGTTCGTTCGCGTTTGCGTGGCGTGGCGTTGGCTGTGGCTTGTCCGACTATAGTGCAAGCAACTAAACTCCTCCAATCATAACTGAGATTGTTTTTTGATCGTGTCATGATTGGATGAGTTCAGTTGTTTGCACTATAGTTGGACAAGCTACCGCCAACGCCACGCTACGCAAACGCAGACGAACGCTGTTATGTAGCAGCGGTCTAAAAATTCGTTTGGTTCCAACTTTGCAGCGTGAATGCTGAAAAAAAGCACTTCAAGGGTTACTTTTACTACGATTTACCGCCATCTGGGTCCGTACCATATAACTTTCCGTCCTATGATATAACATAGGCTGAAAAGGTGGAAAAAAGTTATATGGTACGGCCCCTGGAGCCGTACTACTGTGTAACTTTTTTTTCTTCGATATGTATATCTGGACAAGAAAATTCTTATCTTTAAGACGCCATGAGATGCCTTTAAGATAAAAATTGGTTTGTCCAGATACAAATATTGAAAAAAGAAAAGTTACACAGTACGGCCCCGGGCTGTCATCTCAAAGACGTCCTAAGATCTATTTAAGAGAAAATTGATTTGTCCAGAAACACATTTCGAAGCTGGAAAAGTTACACACTGGGGCCGTACTGTGAAACTTTTCTTTTTTCAATATTTGTATCTGGACCAACCAATTTATATCATCAAAGCATCTTATAGCGTCTTCAAGATAATAATTTTCTTGTCCAGATATGCATGTCGAAGCTGGAAAAAGTTACACAGTACCGCCCCTGGGGCCGGGCCCGCCGGGGCCATACCATATAACTTTTTCAGCTTCGTCAAAAAAATCTGGACAAACCAATTTGCCTCTTAAAGTCACCTTATACCGTCTTAAATATGAGAATTGGCTTGTCCAGATCCATATGTCGAAGATGGGAAAAGTTATTGGGATTTGAACTCAAGTGCCTATATATTGCAACCTTTCAGAGCTTCAAATGTTTACCACAATGTATAAGGATAGGCGAAGGGGTGGCGCTGATTTCCAAATTCACCACCTTATGTAAATTTACATTGGTAATTGGCGCTTCAGCTGAGTTCAAATCCCAATATGGTACGACCCCTGTACTATGTAACTTTTCTTTCTTCGATATTTGTAACTGGACAAAAGTTGCATCTTCAAAGCATGTTATGCCGTCTTGAATATGAGAATTGGCTTGCCCAGCGCCCCAGGGCCCCCAGGGGCCGTACTGTGTAACTTTTTTCAACTTCGACATGTGTATCTGGGCAAGAAAATTCTTATCTTTAAGATGCCATAAGATGCCTTTAAGATAAAAATTGGTTTGTCCAGATACAAATATTGAAGAAAAAAAAGTTACACCGTACGGCCCCAGGGGTGGTAGTACGTAACTTTTTCAGCTACGACAGAAGGATCTGGACAAACCAATTCCCGTCTTCCAGGGGTAGTAGTAAGTAACTTTTTCAGCTTCAGCAAGATCTGAACTAATAAGTTTTCGTCCTAAATGCACCTCACGCTGTCTAGAAGACGGGAATTGGTTTGTCCAGATCCTTCTTTCGTAGCTGAAAAAGTTACATACTACCACCCCAGACAGTGTGCGATGCATTTAAGACAAAAATTTGTCAGCCCAGATTTTCTTGCTGAAGCTGAAAAAGTTACGTACTACCACCAGTACCACCACTGTATACTCTCACACAATTTAACCCTCTCAAGCGCAACTCGCAAGGTGCAAGTCGTGCAAGCCGTGCAAACCCACAATATAATAGTGATCCGATCCCCCCTTGAGCATCACTAGTATACTTAGTAGTATCACAACAATACACACTCTTGGTCGCCGCGGCCGCGCTCGGCGGCTCGCACACAGGTCGACAGGTATGCGCCATGCGGCAGGGGGGGGGGGGAGGTGGTAGAGCTGGAGTGTCTGAGTCAGTCAGTCTGACTGAGAGCCGTCTCGGGTGACTCGGATGACTCGAATCTCGGGCGGGGCAGTTGTAAAAAAAAAAGCTAGCTTAAGTATAGAGAGAGAAAGATCGTACACGCAAGTTTGCAAAAGTGGGTGGTGCGAGGGAGAGAGGCGATCATAGAACGAATCTTTGTAACTGGCAGCACGAAACAGCAGTCCAGTAGTTAGTAGTATAGAATATCCATCTATTAAGTTAAAACCTCTTGAGTAAGTTGTTGAATAGTATGTATAACCTATAACAGGCTGTATAAGTTTGCAAGTAGGTAGATATATACCTAATGAGTGAGAGCGAGAGTCGAGAAAGGTTCAAACTTCAAAGGTGTTCTTAAATTGTACTTGTGTATGTGTTGTTGCTATCGTCGTCGTCGTGGCCGTTTTGCCATTAGGTACTTGCTTGTGCTTTGTTAAGATGTTGCTAAGATCAACATAATACTTAAATAGTCACAGGACTCGCGAGTGACGTCTGTACATAGTTGAATATTGTTCAGACAAACTCCGTAACATACGAACAATTTTATTGTGTGTCCGTAAAATGTATAATGTGTCGTGTGAGTTCAAGTGATCAAGATATATATATACATATATACATATATATATATATATTGTATACAACATACGTTGTAAGTTTTTGTGTGTGTGTGTGCTTTAGTTAGTTAGTCGAACATCTAAGGTGAGCCCGTAAGCCGGCCTAGAATTCCTAGATATTGTTGATTCTTTCTTATTCGTTGTGATGGGTACTTGTGCAGTGTGGTGTACGTCAAGTTTTGTGCGCATTTAAGTATGTGTAAAGTTATACTGTTCCTCGTTACTGGTTAGCTAAGTTAGCTTGATGCTTGGTTCTCAGCCGCTGTCTCGAGCAACACTCATCATTTTGCGTCTCTTTCGTCAAGAGTAGATCGTGCTAAACTCAAGGCCCATAGGGCTCGTCTGCTAGGCACCGCTGCTGCTGAGAGCACCCGCATGAGTATACTTACAAGGGGAGAATAGTTGGGTTGGCAGTAGCAGCAGCAGCAAGTGTCAGCAGGCACTTGAACAGCAGCAGCAGCCCTGGCTACATGTGATAGTGTCGTTGCGCGAAGCAGCAGTCCCGCTGCCGAGGAGACCTGCACCAAGACGACTTACGACATTCCGAGCAGCACCGACTTCGGTCGGCCCCAAGCATCAGACATGAGCTGGGGAACCGAGCTTTGGGTTAGTCCAGTTCAATTACGTATACTTATGTACCGATTGTATTTTCTTTTTTAACCTGCTGTTTTTAATCGTGGCCTTTAGATTTTGTTCTTTGCATTTCCTTGCTATGTGTTGCTGTGCATTCTCCCTCTCACGCATATGTATACAAGTATACTTACGTACGTAAGACATGGAAACAATTATTCTATACGCATTATCTCGGGGGGTGGGGGGGAGCCCTTACTTACCTTTTGATTTATTTGCTTATGGTGGTTGGAGCGGTCCGAACTATCCGATATAAAATATATTTTTTTATATAAGTACATCAGTAAGCTGCAGTAAGTGTAAATGGTTGTTAGTTCAGACCGTTCGGATCTCTCCGCAAGTGGATGAGTATATTTTTTTTAAATTGTAGTTTTGGCGTTAAAGACAATAAAGCACGATGTTTCTTTACCGCTCTTCGTACAGTACTATAAAAACACAGATTGGATGTTGTACCTATCTACGTGGATTACAGTATAAACATCTTGACTTTTCTGCGTGTATTGGGGCGGAGGCGCGGAGTAGAAAGTAATATATAATATGTATAGTGGCAGAAATATTGCAGCAAGTATATCTATTCATTTTCATTCACGTCTCAACATACGCCGGCTCCTTGTACCTCTTTATCGCAAAATTTGCGATTGCAAGCCATATAAAAAATGTCTGTAGGTATGGTTATTATATGCATAAAAGCGTAGTATTCTGAGCAGTGTTCTGAAAAATTGAGTTTGTTTGTGCTTTATATTTATACTTATGTTGAAGCTGCAGCCTATAATACTATTATTATATAGGAAGAAAGGAACGTGGCGCTTTTCTGCACATTATACTCGAGATTATACTCATAATACGAGAGGGACGTGTTCACTCGTTCGACCCTGGCTAAGTATAGTTATAGGTATACCTGCCGCTACCACTATCACTATAAATACTTTTTACACTGGTGCAAACATGATACGGTTGCCCATTTAACATAACTAACGACGTTTTTATATGTATTGGCGAATTGGTAACAACTTATGAACAATATGAAATACGTTTCTCTACATTTTCCTCGACATTTCCGTCATATTATGCTCTATCTTGTAGGAGCCGGATATGACAATATTTTATGAGCAATACAGCTAATGCAAAGCAAAAAGAGTCCTCTGATTGGTTGGAACCACCTGCATCAGCTGTGTCGTTGGTGCTGATAATCCTGATACTGCCAATACACACTGACGCAGTCGATATACCCGAGATATACCTCTTATAAGTCATATAGGGTACCTCTATCTCGTATATTATGCCTACAAATGTATGGTAACAATCGCGCGTGCACCGTGAATGTGGGTGAGTCGTGAGTAAGCGTTCGAATTTTCTTAGGGAACGACTTCTGAGTATCAGTAAGTAAGTAGTGGTCTCGTACGAAATAAAAAAATCAGAGGATCGTGCCAAGTTTAACCGATATTATAACAAATGTTATCATTTATAATTGATGCTTTCATTAACCTTATTATTCTGGAAGACTTTTAAAAGTTGACAGGTTTGACATTTTGGTGCAATAGATATGCCAGCGAGTATGCCAGGCGCGCTTCGCGCTTTCTTTTACAATATATTTTGGTGACAGACAATTTAATAGATTTTTTCTTCAGTTTGTATATTATACCATTGAATGTATTTGAATTTTCTATGAGCAGCATGTAAAATTCAAGAGCCCTTGATTTTTCATAGCAGGAATTTTATGTTATTTATTAGCAAAAATTTGTATTAAAATGTGAAAGCATCTCAACAGATGATTAAACTTTTGCCGGCCATGCCTGTAGCTAATAAAAATACATGCGTTATACGTAACCTATGTACGTTGGCATTATTATTGTAAATCATATTTTTCGTCTATTTTTTTGTTCAAATCAGGAATACATTAAATTAAAAAATTTTATCGCAAATTTTGACAGAGTTTCGTAAATACTTAAAGGAGGATAGAGCAAGGGGGAGAGTTCCGTTTTCGTGGGCTCATCACTAGCCACACACCCGCGAGGTGCTTCTATGTAAGTTCTGTCGGTACTGTGCCCACGGAAACGGAACTCGTGCCAGAGCAAGTGGTACCGTATCAACTTGGGGTCATATAGCTTTGAACTGCACTGTTTTGTTCAACTCACTAGTATTAACATGATTGTTGACAAATCATCACCAAAAAATTATGAGTCATTCATGGAGTTATAAGGTTTATATTAGTTATTGTCAAAATTCGATAACTGTCTCCGCTGTTTCAGAGAAAATTATAACCAACAAATGTACAGAGCACAATTAATTTAATCGACAAAAATATGCTATTAATTTTTAAAATTACAAAATTTTTTAGCATAGTATTGTTCTATTATCTCTTAAAAATATTCGTACACATTTTTAAGTCGATATATTGAGTAGAAAAAATTCTGGAAACAATTTAGTGAAATTTTGTCGTTCTGTTACTCGTCTCTTGCCTATTATTTGTTTACATTATCTCTCATAACTTTTGAAATCGTCTGGTCTTCTAGGGGCCCTAAGATACTAATCTATTCAAGAGTTTATAAGATTTCGTTTGGTTACTCGTTTGTAAAG
>JAPYYV010003876.1:2282-21160 GCA_030522625.1 Copidosoma aretas
GATCACAACAGTCCCTCGGGCGTTGCTTCGCAAACGCCCTCGGGCCCAGGGATCGCCCTGGCGACATGCGCCACCAGGTACGAAATATACTAATTTCCTACCTAGGGCAGAAAGTGCGGCAGAACCTTTCTGCCCTCGGTGCAAAAAATGTTGTCCTCACCTCAGGCATAAATATACATATTGTCTGCCCTAAGTTTGTAATGTACTATTGACGTTCAATATGGCAAGAACAAGACTCAATTTTCGCCTCGTTTGATCCTTCAATCACGAAACCTTAGACCCATACGTGTTCCGGTAATCGACCTGTAAAACTAGAAGTTCGACCTTTCAGTAACTCCCGACCATTTTCAATACATCAGCCGTCGCAGTTCGTTACGACAAAACAACCATTGGCAATCCCATGTACGTGGAGTGCCGTTAATTATTTTTCCTCGAAAATTTTCCCGATCGCAGTGCACGTCCGCGCAGAAACGGCAGCAATAAAACAGCCGTAAAAGCAATAACACACGGCCATACGTGAAAACTAAAAAAGGAAGGGCCGTCATCGCGAAAAGAAAGCCCGTGCGCGGGGTGAGCGAGCGAGCGAGCGAGATATCGAGTATCACACGTAGAGAAAGAGGGACGCTCGCCGAGCGGAGCGAAATGGGCATAGTTCGACCGGTATTTCGCATAAAGCGTCTCCCCGTATCTCTCGAACAAGGCGACCCGGTTAATTGGCGGTAAATGGACGGCGTTCGCCGCTCTTTTTTTTCCCCCCTTCTCTCCTCCGTCTTCTTCTGTCCCTCTTTCCCAGTGCTGTAGTGCCGAAGAATGCCGGGACAAAAATAGTGGGCCCTCTTATACGGCGAAGCTGGGCCAGAGCAGCAGCAGCGCGCGCGACGCATGCCTGGAATATAAAGATTCAAACCATACGGGCCGAGCGCGCGGGGGCCAGCCGAGTCCGCGTCTCTGTTCGCCGACCGCTGCTTGCCGGGTATATACGCGCGCGGGCTGCGCGATGCCGATGATTGAGAATCATTAATGGCACCTTGACGTCGCGCGTGCCTTGGCCATGTAAGAACGAACGGCTAACGATCTGAAAGTGTCGCTTACATAAAGAGGGGGGGGGGGGGGGGGGCAAAAAAGGCACGAAAAAGCCCACGAACCCCCCCCCCGGTGGGGGGGGGGGGGGGGGGAAGGGACGGGGGGGGGGGGGGGGGGTTTGTTTTTCGGGGGGGTTTGAAAGAATGAAGATCTTTTTGAGATTTCGAGAATATTATGTGTCCAAAATAATTTTATAAATAATTTTTCGATAGTTTTTCAGATTGGAAAATGAGGTCTCTAGAGGGAAAGCTTTAGGATCTTTCAAGATTCTATTCAAATTATTTTCTATTATATCAGTTTTTGTTGAAAATATTTTCGGATGTTTTCAGGAACTTACGTCCAATCCAATGAAGTATTGTTCTGCGTAATAGGACAACATTGGTCCCGTTTGAGAAAAAATCTCTAAAAGATCTCGAAAAAGGTTTTTCTATCCTCACTGTTTGTTTTACATTCAGAAGATATGAAATAAGTTAATGTACCGAACTTTGTAAGACTTAGCTTGTCCAAAGTACATAAAAAGATCCAAATGTTCCTTACGTAGATGATTATTTTGGTTTCGGATGGATTACCACTTGATTAGCAAAAATTTGGTGAATATCTAGAATACAATTAAAGTTTTTACTAATGATTGTAAAGAATACGCACGCCTACAAATGTCACTCAAACATATCGAAACTCTACGATTCATTTGTTCTTTTTTATCCAAGATATTCGAAGAAAAACACCTTTGGACTTCTGGGCTTTCACATGGATTGGCTCATATTTCAACAATACAGTCTTGTAGATCTAATGAGGTTCAAGACATGATGTAGGGTAATTCTTGTTCTGTTTTATTCTTGTTGTGCTTGAGGCACCTACCATCACCGTTTAATATGGTCCTGATGAGGTCGTTTGGAACGGCGAACTATTGACACAACTTTCTAATAAAAAATATCACACGCCTATTTTTGCCTTATTTTGTCATTTTAATACACTACACCCTGCAGTGAGTATAGAGTTGGGATGAAGAGTCATCTGGAATAGAAAACCATCATTCCTATATGTCAGTGACTCACAAATGAGCGTAACGACCGGTATTAATTTCCATCCATGTATCATCACGACAGACACTGCAAAAGCGGCTCGGTGGTGATCCATCGATTCGAATATAATCGCGAGGATAGAAAAAATCGTCAAGGGAAAGTCTCTGTTCTCCCCAGTCAGCAAGATGGATTGTTGGTCTCTCTTCGTTGTGGAACACACATGATAGAGATAAATTTGAAGGAGTTAATAAAGATTCAGCAATCTCTCAAGAATGATCCTCATTTGTTAAAAATATAGGCGTTTTGTGACTTATATGTTCGACCGTGCAGATTACCAAGTTTATGCTCATACTTTCTAACAAGTTTTACATTTCCGTGACAATAAACTGAAATAGTCTCAAACACAATGTATAAAATTAGAACAAGTCCAAACTTAAAGCACTCAAATTACCTTTGTAATTCACAAAAATCAACCGACACAGTGGCTGAGTGGCGGAACAGCATTGCGGCAGATCACCGAGGTTAAGCAGGATTGACCGCAGTATACCTTCTTGGATGGTAACCGCTGCTCTTGTGAAAATTTGATGATCGGTTGGGTGTTTTTTTACGATTAATAATGTGAGCGGGAGGTGCACAGGAGTTCAGTCTCGGTGTTTTAGTCCAACGAAATGCAACCGAAGCATCGAGTCAGAACACGGGCCATGCACTGGGCTGTTCCGGGGAAGGTTCACCAGAATTGCTCCCATCGGATTATCCTGGAGTCTGCCTCGCCCCACAAGCATAACCCTGGTGGGCGAATGCGCAACGGTGCAGGAAAACTTGGCTCAGGATAAAAAAAGAAAACGAATAATAATAATAAAAGTATATTTTATGTATTCTGGGATACGTAAAAGCCCAGAAATGGAGTGTACGTGGAAATCTACTAAAAACATTTTTGTTTTTTTCACACAAATCTGTTTTCAACGTATCAGATACGTTCAATACTAGAACGTATAACTCAGTTCGTAAAGACACCTTACTAATCCCAACCACTACCAAAACCAAAAACTTCATGCACAGGTGTTAACTAGATCCCCCGCGAGCTTTTTTAAAACCTTATTTTGCAGCGGCAACTAAAACATTCAGCAGTATGGCAATTACGCCCATCCCAGTGGTTCGGCTCTTCCATTCGCGGACTATTAACATATTAAAGTGTACAAAGCTCATTAGGCCGCTTCCCTGAATAGATTCACTCTATAGACTAGGATCTCGAGAATACTCCACCCATCTATACATATTGAACGCACACCGGTGATCGGTTCTCTCCTACCAGTCGCGATCTTCCATTGGGCGATGCATGCGCTGAACAATTCGAACAGTACACAAGCGTACCGACTATATCATGCCGCTGTGGCTGCTTTCTTTTCCAAAGGCAAGCCGCTTTATTGTCTACCGCGGGCTAGAGGAACCGCGCGGCTTCTCTGATGACAATAGCGCTCCGCAAGGGGAGAAAAAGAAGGAGAGCGAAAAAAGCTGCCGCTAAAGGCTGGTGAGTCTTCCATGGTGTTGTGGTGAAGGGATACTATAGAACGTACGAAGCTCGCGCTTCTGTATGCGTAACTGTGCAACAGTCGTTTGGTAGAGGAGGAGCGTAATTGATTCGTATTGTGTAGGTGACAAGTGTTTTTATATGAATAGACAAGACACTGCAGGACTGGTGAGGAACCTTTTATAACATCGATAATCATATAAAATGGGGAGTAGAGTTTAATATTGGATCAATCGATGTAATTTTAGATGATCCACAATTTCCAGACTTCTTATGACTCTTTCCTGCGTAAAACGTAATCCTGAGTGTTTCCTGCGTTTGATTTTGACATTATTTCCAATGACCCAATCCCAATATCCCGGGAATCCATCAACTCGATGATCTTTGTTTGCATTTTTGGCAGCCTTGAGGTGTGCTCGACATGTTACACAAGTTACGGACTAAGGAAACGTCAAGGTAAGGATCTGAACGGTCTTTCAATTCTTTTGAGACGGTTTAAAGATAGGGGATGGTCCGATCAATAAATTTATAAAGATGTCCTCTTTTTGCTAATTGGCTGGATGCTGATCAGGACAATGATTTCAAGTTCTCTTTAAATCATAAAATGATTTCTAGTTACATTGCCCACTGGCTCTAGCCCAATACCATCAGAGACTATATCATAAAAATTTCATTCAGATAACCCATACAGTCTTCTACCGAGTAGAATCATAATAGTCCTTTCCAGACCACACTATAGCTTAGTATACTTACATTACTCCAAATTTATCAAATTCACTACTCCCTCCAAAAATATCAGTTACTCTTTAAGATTCGAAAAATGTTTACACACAACTGATATGTGCGTCACAACAACGCCAATAACACTCACCAACGGCACGTCCCGGGCAACGAGAGCAAAACCACAGGATAATCAATTTAAGTTACCTTTCCCGCGAAATTGCAAGTTTCCAGCTATCAGCGGCCGACACTCCATCATACGCGCGCTCTCCTCGCGCTATAAGCATCAAACTTACAGGTACGCGAGGAGAGCATCATAAGTCTCGGAAGGGCGCACACGCGCAATTACAGTTTCCGCGTTTACCACGAGCCCGGCTTAACATTACGTGTGCGCATATGTACACGTGGCGGTGGTTTGCAGCGCTGGCAGGCTCATAGCTCGCTCACTACTTTTGGGCCCGCAATGAATCAAGCGGACAGTATAATGCCGGAGAGCGCGGCGAGAAAAGCGCCCCGATACACATATTGTAATGGACGTGCCTTTGCGGAGAGCCGTGCGCGCCGGTGGAAAATTTTCGAACCTGCGCCCGCGCGTGTATATACCAGGGGGGAGGGAAAGAAAAATCATCGGGCAGCGGAGAGCTGAGCTGTAACACGTTGTTGGATGTAACACGTGCCGACCCTGGATGCATGGGTAGGCCCACTAAATCATAAACACGTGTATGAGTGTGTGTGTGGGTATGGATTTCGCATGGGCATTTTCGCACATTGTGCCGCCGGCGCGAAGAACGTATCTTTCACTTTGATACTTTGATGGATGCGCCAGGGCGAGTTTTATTTCTCGCCGCGGCTTGTCGGTGGGTAATGTACGGCCGGGTAATGCCGAGTGTTTGATGCTGCTAGTGTTCGAAATTGAATGCTTGGATTACTTTGTTGCGCGCAGAGTACGGGCCAAAAACCTTGAAGTTCGAACTGTGAATGCATGGAAATGGATCAAGTTACAAAATTGGCCTCTGTTTTTATCTCTAACTCATCATCGAGTTAACGCATATGTTAATTCAAGCATATTATACAATATCATCAAAAATATATAAAAAAAATGTGTAGAAACAGAAAATAGAGAATAATTTTCCATGGCGTGCATCAACAACTAGTTCAGTGGCCCTCACTTTTATCGATCATTCGTACAGTGATCATTATTTTCTCCTTTTTAATTTATTATATAAAAGCGTATGCATATTATACATTTTTTAAAAGGTTTTTCTATTCCAACTGTTTAGCTATAACAATTTTTATCTCTATTTTAGCTGAATAATCTATGGTATACTTTTTACCTGAGACTTCATCGTCAACGAAGTTACTAAACTAAGTAGAAACAGACGAGTTAGGTAAGACGAGCTATCGATGGACGATTTCATTAAATTGACCAAGCTTGATCTGTATTTGAAATTTGTCATTTGTAATTTGCAAGAACTAAATGAATGAACAAATTTAGTGAAATACGTATTTATACTACGTGGCATTTTTATCTATAGCAGTCATTTTGTTGAATAACAATATTTTTGTCTTATATAGAAGTGGTTGAAAAGCTTTTATAAAAATAATAAAAGTAAAAAGGGCGAGGAAGCAGAGTGGACAGAGAGAGAAAAAAAAGCAGCTGGAGAAACAGAGAGGAGAGAGAGAGAGGAGAGAGAGACAAAAAAATATCTAAGAATGCATGAGATCAGGTGGGATTCCAATGCATTGGCGCGAGCAGAAGTCCCCTGAGGTCCACTGCAGGCTCCCTCGAAAGGGGATTTACGGCTTGATCACGCGGATAGTTAAAAACTCATACTTCTAGATACAAGATACGGCCCAAGAGAGGGCCCGTACATGTTTTTGTGTTATTTTTCTCGAAGCATTTTTCTCCCAAAGCTAGAATTGATCGAGCGTTTAAAAATAGCCCTTTATCGAGGGTAATCTGTGCAGTAGTCTAGAACCTCAAACTGCAGCCAAGCGCGCACTGACCGTTCACGTAAGCACAGGACAAAAGTTTTTTGAAATTTTTAAAATACATATGTAGTCGCCGAAGGTATATGTATGCAGCTCTGCTGCCGGCGATGATATATTGTGTGCGTATCGCCAGCACGACCGAGTGGATCTATAATGATAAATGCAAACAACTTTGGTAAATTATGTTTAAAAGCCGTGCAAGCGAGTTTCTGCACAATTTTTTGGGATGGAGGTGACGATGGTAAAAATGTGGTTTTGCATGTACATGAGCGATTCCACAAAATATCGTGTATGATAAGATTTTGAAAAAAATTTGATGTCCTGCATATAACAGAAAAAATTGACTAACTATTTAGTAAAAAGGTATTTTGCCACGTACAGACCAACAAAAGATGCCCATAGAGCTCAAAGTTAAATGACAAGTCGTTTTTTTACGTTTTTGTTTATATCTTTGTTGCTGAACGGACGATTTTAATAATATTCCTCGTCTTTTTACAAGCTACACTTGGTCAAATTTCATGGAAAAGCTAATTGCTATTTTAAATATATTTCATATGAACGATTTTGCGTTACAATCCTTATCTTTCCCGTGTTAAAGACTAAACCTTCATCGCTTTATTGTAAAAAACTAAACATTTAAAAAATCTAAAAAAACTCAGAAATATTCCTAAAATTCTATCGATGTAAGTTTAACACACTTATAATAAAAGGCATATGTTAAGGGGACCTCTTAAGATAGAAATAGATTGACAGAGTAAGGGGTACCTTAACTCAAAAAATCGGCATTATGGTATGTACAGAATTCTATAACAGGTATTAGGAACAACACTATAACTCAAGGACATAGATACAGAACTAATTCTATGAACACCAATAAATGGTGACAGAGATTTAGACAAAGACAATAAAAATTTAATCCAGAGATAATGAGGTAATAGCAGATGCAATGGGACAATCATGAAGCTAGATATAAAAAATTGAAATAAATAATACAAAAATATTAATATGTATAAAAGGAAACAGAGAGACTGAGTCAAAAGTTTTTGAACAATAAAAACAATAGGTTCATTAAAGTTGAATTGGAAAAGAAAAGCAGAAAGAAAAAGAATGCGAAAAAGAAAACATTGATAGGAAGCCACTAAAATTGTGATCTCTACATTTTTGTAAAAGAGTCGTTTATAATGTAGAAAAAAAAAGACTCAAAACCCAATTTGTTTAATAGGATCTATATAATGAGAAAGACAGATACACAAAAGTTGAGTAACAGAATCTCTCAGATGAAGATTTACAGAAAGAAAATGTAGAAGCACTAACAGGAAATTGAGAAAAAGAGTAATAATATTACAGGACAGATAAATAGATAAATACGAATCTAGATGTATAAATAATGGATGGTTTTGCAAACATGGAAAAATAGACAAGATATAGAGATCAAAAGAAAGAGAAATGAAAAGACCAATATTTGAAGCTATTAAATAATCAAATACTCGACAAAATAGCATAGCTACACTGTTAAAAATGTTATGAAATTTAATGAACTTTTGAATTTTCAAACATTGAGGTATATCTGTATGTGAATCAGATATATAGGTATACATCGATGTAAAATTCAGTAATATTTTTGAAAATTCATAAATTTTTTATGAAGCTCGCTTCAGTATTTTAACAGTGTATCAAGAAGCGGAATAATAAATTTAGAAAAAAAGTCACCCAGATGAAGAGACCGAAGTTTAGAGGTATAAAAACTTACAGACGGTGATGAATAAAGACTAACAAAACATAGAACTCCTCAGTTACCTCGACTGTCACAAGGTGTTGGTTTCCTGATTTCATCAATGACTACGCTTTAAGAGCATTTCATACTGTCTTTCAATTATGCCAGAACCTTAAAATAATGACAGGAAGTAAGAAAATAAAAATGGCTACTTATTCAGATCGTATATCGATTTGTTTATTCTTATATAACTACTAATCACAAAAGTTTGCAATTCACATCAAAATAACGTACATCCAAAGCTTTCTAATGAATTTCAAAAAAGAACAAAAACGTTACCTGAATTTTAGGCCTGTTTTGTCGTGGTTGAAAAAAACACATTCAAAGTATAGAATATAATAGACAATCACGAAAGTCTCAGTCGGCACATGTGAGGCATTCGCGCGAGCCATATCGCACACGCACAGATAAGTGCATCAGATTCGCGTTTGAGATATGCCAACAAACACACGTTCCAAAGTAGCAAGAAAAGGGCCCGCGCGAAGCGCAGAAATATCTTCACGCGTCTTATCGTGAGAAACCGCAAAAATCTCCTTATAGTTTAGCGCTCGGCTCCTAGCTGTCCGAGCAGCAGGCAAATTTATGCTCTCGCGCCTAATACATTTACGCACATGCATGCTCATTCCGCATTATACACACGAGCGCGCGCTTTTGAGGTGAGCTATACGCATTTCCGCGTTTTACCGTTCCTCGCGGTCCAACTATCTCCCCGTTCTCGCTGAGCTGCGAGTGCGCAAGTAAATGTGTATATAAAAACAGTATTGCGTGATGGGTGCAATATCCGCTAGAAATTTCGGTATTTAGAAGATGCGTCCGCGGTCTTAGGTGTATATAGGAGATAAGCTGCCACTGCTAATGTACGCAGGAACGAAGCGACGAGGATGATACCAGGCTTATGCGCTCAGGTGTCTCTTGTCACTATAATCGTGCGTTATTCTGTGCAGGCGATCTCTTATATATTATATCTTATCTTCGTTTCCTGAAAAAAAATTCGTGGATCAGAATCTTTCAGTATCTGTTTGAAGCTATCGCCGCTACATTGTAAGGATATATACGCATGCCAATAAATTGGCACTGGCGCCATGCCACCGTTGCTGATAACCGAATCTTAAATCCAATGTTTCTCAGGCTTCTTGTGCGCGATACTGCAGGGTATTTGAACAAAGTGGAACATTACCATTCCAAAGTTATGGAAATGGTAATTCGTGCAATAAATTTATTTCGGATAAAACAAATATTTATTCTTTGTTTTAAATACATATTATTAATATTTGTTCAGGATTAACTAAACATTTTGCAAAACGATTACACCAAATATTTATTTGAAATTACTAAATTTTTCTCTCAGTCTATATGTATTACAATAAGATTGTACGAGCTTGCTGTTCTCTTGGTTAGGAAGTTGCACAGTCGTACATGTACAATAAAAGGACAGGAATACAGCGACCTTGTAAAGGTTCAGAACTTCTACATAGTGCACTCTCAAAGTTCATAACTTACCGTTTGACTCGTACGCTTGCTCTCTCCATATGAATTAGTTATAAGTATACAACTTTTTCAAAATAGTGCATACACTGTGAAATAGTGAACTGTTTAAATAGTAAAAAAATCAATTTCACTATTTCAAAGTTGTATACTTATAACTTTTGGAAATAGTGCATATTCACTGCGAAATAGTGAATTTTCACTGCGAAAAAGTGAATATTCACTATTTCCACTAGTTAACGGTTCACTATTTCAACAACATGGTAAATTTATTGTTAGAACCCGCTTGTAATAATACGTATGGATTTTTTAATTCTCTTTGTACGGGTTAAAATCGTTCATTGAATTACTAATATGTACTTTAAATGGAAATTCATATCGAGTGATTGCAAATGAATGGCCCCCATTTTTCACTTTGAAATAGTGAGAACCTTGTTCACTTGCGCAAATAGTGAAATTTTCACTATTTCAACTTTAGAGAGATGCTTTATGTGTACATGGATCATTTCACAAAAACTGCGATATTTCATGAAGCCTATGTTTATAAACAACACATCTTATTATTTTGAACCAAAACTTTTTTTAAACAGTGTGAAATAATTGTCTCTAGATAGCCCTTTGTAAATCAAGTTGGAAAAAAAATTGCTGTGGCCATAGGATGGAAAAAACAGGCCAAAATGTAATGCCTTTTTGAAGTTTTTTAAAAATCACATTCAAATTAACATTGGTTTTCTAAAAATAATAAAAAATTCTTAACACTAAATTTTGAAAATCCTATTCCACGCACAAGAATATCCCGTTTTTCGTGAAATGACTTATGTATATACATTATGTAGTGAAATTATTGCATCTACTATGTATACATTATTATTGTGTTACTTGTCTTGCTTACTATATTATACAAGCACTTTTGTTTACGTACATGTTATGAGAAACTACTCTATTTAAGTTTCGAGTGGAAGATAAGTCTACTTACGAAACATAATCTCATTATTTCTTACTCTGTTGTTGATCGCTCACTGCTCAATATAATACGTGTTCACTCGATGGATGACTAGATCAAACTGTAAACAAAACATGGGGGGAGCTGCGCAGCTCATTGCGCAGTATAGAGTGCGCACCTCAGCTAGGTCACTGACCACTGACTCACTCAGCTGACTAAGCTCACAGTGTGAAATAGTCATTCGTCGAGTGAACACGTATTATGCTGAGCAGTGAGCGATCAACAACAGAGTAAGAAATAAGGAGATTATGTTTCGTAAGTAGACGTCTTACACTTAAAACTTAAATAGCGTAGTTTTTAATACCTTATACGCATATAATGTAATAAAATTATGAGTTATGTAATAATTCCTTCATATTTGGTTATTTTATTATATGATATACACATAAATAAATTAATAAACATTGACGAATAATTGGCAAACAATGTAACATCATTGTCAACACTCAAAACATAAACAGAGTAGTTTTTAATAACGTAAATTTAAAATCTTTTGAAGGGGTACACGGCGTTTTAATGGTAAAGCCTAGTTTTGACACTTTTAAATTGCACGAGACAAATGTTTTAGTAGGGCTAAGTGATCCATTTATTGACATTTGCATTGAACCATTTTGTATATTAGAGCGAGCAAGTATACCGAACAATTTTTTTCAACTAATAATCCGAACACGCGTAGTCGTTGTGTTATTGTGAATATAGAGTTAGGCTGACTAAAATAAGCGGTTATTACCGTAATACCTTTGATCTCGGAGGTATTTTAACTTATATTATCGATTAGGTGACTATAGTGTACGAAGGCGTCAGGTGTACATGAATGTGCCAAACTAAATTTCGTTGCAAAATTCCTATTTGGGGCTTCAGAATCGTAAAAAAAGTACCGTTATGGTAATGACTTTTTCAAGTTTTTCAAAAATGCCATTTAAATTAACATGAGTTTTCTCTAAATGACAATATTTAGAGCCAGGCCCAAAAGTTTCCAGCTAGTTTGGACCTCACAGAACGTAGACAAAAGAATACAAAAATTATAAACACTAAATTTCGAATATTCTATGTTACAAAAGAAATATCTCGTTTTTCGTAAAAAGCCAGTATCTGCGCAAGATACGATAGAATGGTGGAATGAGGTTGCACGGAATTGCCGGCTAACTTTATTTCTTTTTTTTTTTTGGTACACATCTACCCAGTGAAATATCACGTGTCATACCGATACACTGATTGTTGATCAAGGCATAGTATCTATTGAATAAAAAGGATAGGCGATTACCGATCGGTTAACGATACGACGCCCATTACACGCTCGCCGTGTTTCTGTTGCGATATTAGGCTTGAGAACAATGCGCGATAGATTTGTCAAATCGACGCCTGTCGTGTCAATCGTCTTGTGTCCTTAGACAACTTTAGATTTTTTTTATCTTATTTCAATGTACTGATTGGAAACTGGTGGAATTGTATGAGCCTAATAGTTGGTTTTTTTGAATAGTGTTTAAATCGAAAGAATTATCAGTAAAAGGTGTAACGTTCTTTGTTGTTTGAAACGTATACTCAAAATTAAAAAAAAAGCTTATACTCCTTTATTGACAGATGAATAAAACGACTTTATGATATATTTTACAGATGTGACGAACTTACAAAGTGTTTATATATGAATTACCTAAATCATCAAATATGTCCAACTGTTAATGAACTGATTCATTGATTATATTCCAAGTACCAGTGAGTTAAACATCTCCGCTAGACTACTGACATAGACATAAATTATGTATTAGCAAAGAGAATCCTTAACATGCATATACTTTAAAGGTTTGAACAAAAAATTTATATTATAAACTAGGTTCTTGATACACTAAATACAAGAAAATAACCACAAACAAAATTTTTGTAATACGCTTTTATCAGATGAATTAAAAAGTAGAAAATAATATTTTCTCTGAGCTACCTGTTAGTGACTATAAGCAAATTCTCAGGACACTCGGGCTTTAAAAAAGTACCAGAAGTTTTGAAAGACCCAATTAAATACAGTACCATTTTTATAAACAATAAATCCAGTTTCGTAAACATTAAAAACTTAAGAGCCCAAATTATTACTTATATCCCTTCGTCGCGGCAGCCGTAGAGTGCAAATGTGTGTAGCGCCAGGCACAAGTTAAGTGAGTCAATATCTCGAATAATACAGCAAAAACAGGCAGAGAATAGAAACACGTTAAAAATTAGTGTGCAGAAGATGAAGAGAAATAATAATTGGTAAAAACGACATAAAATAGTATCGTTCAAAGTAAAAATAAGAAGTAAAATCCGAAGTAGGATTTGACGTTAGAAAGCCGAGCCACGAGAAAGAGAGAATATGCCAAAAACAAAAAAAGTACTTAATGTCACCGCTGGAAACACAACGCTAGAGCAATGCAACATAACAGTGAGCAAGGAGAATTATAAAAAAGTAATCAATAAGCAAATAAGAAAAGTAAGGGAAGAAATAGAAGAAAAGATACAAGTAAAGAGGCAGCCGCAAAGCGAATAATCGAGCTGAAAGATGAATGGCTGGATTTACTGACAAAGGAGCGAGAAAAAAACGAAGAGCTGCTTAGACGGACAAAATCTGAATATGAAGCAAGAATTAGTGCAGTAGAAAAATACATAAGACAGCGAGAGTGGCCCAAAGAGAAGGAAAAGAGACGGGAGAGAAGGGATAACTTGGTGATTAAAGGTGAGCCATTCAGTGAATTAAAAGTAACAGAGAAGGTGAAAGCTACCTTAAAAAAAGTTTTAAAGTGAGTATTAAAGTATTATCAGCAAAATTAGTCGGCAAGAAAGAAAATGGTGAAGGCAAGGTAGTAGTCGTGAAGCTATAAGAAAACGACAAAAAAGAGGTAATGAAAAGAAAGAAGATGATTAAGAGAAGAGTTTTTATAGAAAACGACATGACTTGGCAGGAGAGAAAAATAAAAAAAAAAAGACAGTTTAACGTGCTGGGGCATGACGAAAAAAACGAGCAAGTACAAAAATTGGATGCAAAAAGTTCTACACAGATGGTCGATGTTGGAAATGGAATTATAAGGTAGGCAATGTTTTTCACCTGAATCAGAAGTCAACGACTTAGATACAGATGAGAAAGAAAATACAAGTAAAAACGAGGTGTTAAAACCGATAAAGAAGATGTTAACATTACCAGGTGTAGTGATAAAGAAAATTAAAGTGTGGAAGCGAGGTAAAACAGTATATAATTATAACATGAATGGATATGATCTGCAAACAACGGTTCTGAGTAGGTGTATTTTTCGTGTTTGTTGTTAAAAAGAGCAAAATGATAGGACATTAAAGTAGAGACACTAGGTTTTTAATATTTCACAAAATTATGATTGATTGTTATTGCTAGAGATAAAATGAAGTACTGTAATCCAGGAATGAGATTTGTAAAGCGCGCGATCAAGTTCAACTTATACAAATATACTCTGATTGTACGATGTAATGAAAATAGTTAAATCTGTAATAATGTAAAGACATAAGTCCCTGAATAACTCATAGTAAAAATAAAGGTATCAATAAATAAACTTACTAACATTATGTAACAAAATTTAGTTCTAAAGAATTTCAGTCATTTTAATTTACTCAGTCTATCTTGTACTTCAAATAGAAGCCAAGGTTGGTACTGATAAACATAATATTGGGTGTAATCATCACTTGAATAAAAGAGCACTGTTCTGTGAAAATTCAATATTCAGTAAGGAATTTTTAATATGCTTACCAACGTGAGCAAAAATTGTACAGAAGCACTGCCTTAGAATACGCTTAAAATGACTTATTTGTAAGCAAAAAAATTATAAAAACTATGGTCTAAATCAGTATGCTAAAATGGTGGAAATTGGGTTGTTTTGCATTAAAAAACTGAGAAGTAATAATGATATGAAATTTTATTCAAATAGTAGTCAATAATAAACAAATCCGTTAAAGACAAAGTAAATTTATACTTACAGTTATAATCAAGGGTACAAGTAGCATAAATGATAATCCAAAAGTTCAAATTAATTACAATCTGAAAGACTAAATTTAACAGCAAATATTTTTCATATCCATATCTGATGCTTTTCAATTTAAAGTACTCGTTATTTCTCCATGCTTAATTCTAGGGTTAAACCCAATTCGTATGATTATAATTAACTTGTCACCACGAAGAAGACGATTTTTCGAATCTTTAACGTTTTTTATATCAACGAAATTTTCCCATATTCCATTGTCGTCAATTCTAGATGATACTATTTGATTTTCACTATTTAATAACGAAGCTATAGCGCTAAAGCTTGTGAGCCCAAAATACAAGTTTTTGTACGGGTTTAAATAGTTAATTCTTAAGTCCAAATTATCTTTACTTGTTTTATTTTTAGAACATAATTCAAACATCAATTGCATAGGTGTAAAATCTAGTTTAAAAAATGGAGACTTGATTACTTCGCCAAATTTTTGATTCCAATACCTAAAGTTATATATTTTCCACGCAAACGTACTTATTGTAGTTACAGTAATGTTCGTTTCTCCAGCGAGGTGTATATCCGTAGTTGCGCTTAAATTTTGAAACAAAAACGAAAAAATAAGCGTATTTATCGTTAATCCAAGTATCGGATGATTGTAAAACTTAAAAGTCATAATTTTCTAGTAAGAAGAATTTCTGATTCTTAAATTAAAATTGTTTTCAGACTTAACAATGATTTACTAGAATACGCTTGGAAAGTTTATCAAAGAAGATAAATATCACTCTACATCATTCGAAAATATCACCAGAATAGCGCAGAGTCTAGTTTTTTACATGATTCATCAAATCCATGCAAGATAGCATGCTACGCATTACATATACATAAGGTTAATTGTATAAGAATATAAGAATATAGAAACAATATATAAATTTGCCCTTATTATTTATAAGGAAATTAATCAAATAATAATTTCTATGACAGTTAGAACGCAACAGCAGCTACTTTTGAGAATGTACTGATGTGATCAACTTAATCGACTTGACCTACACTGTCGAACACTGGTACGGCAACTAACAGCTCAAGAACTTTTTTAACTATGAGTCAGTTTTCATGACTGTTAATTTTTACTGTCGTTATCTTAGTTAGTAATTTAATAGTCTTTGACTATTGGTTCTATATCATATATCATATCATATCGTATCATATATATATACATACTTGTAACGTAATGACCACCAGAAAAAAATACCTTCGTATCTATAGATCATTTAAAATTTTTTGTAAGTTCAGTCACTATTTATCATTAGTAATTAGAATGAATTGTGACAAGATTAAGATAGCAAAATTCAACCTGGTGTTTAATGTACAGCTGAAATTATTATTGCATAAAGATTTTGAGTATTATAGTTACGATGGTGCACGACCTTTATTTCATATTAAAGGAAACTTAAGGATTCAGACATGATGAGCTGGTATAATATTTGGTTACATACTTATTGCCTCTTTGGACAAACAATAAAAAACAATTTTCTGTGTATACATTTCTTAGACAACAGCATTTTTTCTGGGGAAAAATGTATATGCACAAAGCTAGTTAGCCGAGACAATAAATATACTATCTTCACAATACTGTAATGCAATAGTATACTACGGTACACAGACCCGGATCAGATGGATTTCATACGACAGTACTCATCATTCATGACATGACTTCAAAATCATATTATACCTGTACAACATATGTTATGTTTTTAATATAATGAATACAAAGTTTGGTTTATTCATCTGCTTTATAATAATAGTGTAATGCTTTCATACCCTTAAAACCAACCGTAACGTTCATCTTCTAGTTCCTTTTTTTTTTCATGCTATTAACGACCATTAGCAATTTTTTATCAAACTTTATTTTTTAGTTGAAATAAAAATTCGGTGAAAAGTCATCAGCACGAGACTCTATATTCTCTTTTATCGACTATATTTAGCATAGGATTCAAACAGACTTCTATGATTATGATCAATGTGTCATGATGAAGAAGTCCGTTTTTTGGATCCAAGATGTAACTTATATTTACGAAATTCTTCCATTCCCCATTCTGGTCATACTTTGATAACGCTTTTTCATGGGTACTGTTGAGTAATGAAGCAATGGCAACAATATTATTGTACCCAAAACGATAATTGAAATTCATTCTCAAATTCAACCTATCACTATTCGTTTTTCCATCAGAGTATAGTTCCAAGTTCCACTCTAAGTTTTTAAACAAACTTTTTTTTTCTTGAAAAATAGGTGACTTGATTACTTTACCTGAATCCTTCTTCCAAAAAATGAAGTTGTTTATCTTCCATTCATAAGTCGTTGCTGTCACAACAATTTTTGTTTCACCAGAGTAATCTATTTCTGAATTTGCGTTTAAATTTTGAAAAGATAACACAACTATTACCCTAACTGTTAATATAAATAGTATAGAGGTATAACGTTTTGTAAGTGTCATTTCGTTTTGATGAAGTACAGTTTTCCTAAAAATAACTTACTAAAATATGCTTAACACGTACATAAAGTATCGTAAATAACACATTACAAAAGTCAGAGGTTAAATATTACCTGAGACTATGCTATATTCACTTCATTATGATAAACTTGAAACTTGTCTTGGAGAAGCTTGAATAGTTTGGAACGCTAAAAAATTAGTAGTGAAATGTATATTCGTGAAAGAATCACAAGCTCAGCGAACTGATACTACAGATAATAACTAATGAATTCCATACAAATGTCTTAATGCAAATGCATACCCGATATTTTGTGATAACGAGCACAAAAAGATTCATTGATTAATTTTCAAGTCGATAATTTGAAATTTTAACAGTAAAAAACGAAAAGAAATTTTTATGTTCTATTACTTTTATTTCTAATATTTTCTAAACTGTGATTTCTTACCACACGCTGTGATACTAAATTATGCAGCCATTCAGCCATGCAGTCATACATATGCAGCCATAAATCTACCAGGAATTAGTATTTTTTTGCCTCCAGATTTTTTGCTTGTACAAGCGTCTAATGATTTCCGAAGATGTCATTAGACAGACTGATAACTATAGGGTCGTTCACCTGTGGGTGAATGCACTAAAATTGGTTTGGGACACTTTATTTTTAGGAAAACGGTAATTTGGCAGTAGAGAGAGTATATTTGATATTTTTTTAAGATTACACATCAATTTGTTAGTAATGGCAACGCAAGCTCACAAGAATTATTGATATTATAAAATAACGAGTTTAGTTGATCAGATTTATTTACGAGCACATGTATATTGACTGTTGGTGTTGAACTTAGTTATTAACATCCCAAATATGATCTGTGTCTTTACATGTGTAATTATATATGTATGGTGTAATTGTTTTTCTGTAGTTATAATTTTGATCACAATAATAATCATAACAATAAAAATTTGTTGGCAAATTAGGTGAATTATAATAAATTACGTATAAAGAAACTATATGTGTACGGAGTTCAGTATGTTTACTTTTTAGTGCTTAAGACAGAATACGGTGGAATTATCAATAATATTACAACAGTAAAACGGTACAACTATAAAAATTATATCAGGGCTTCATAGTAATATATTTGTCATTTTGATCGCAGTTAATATTTGCGAAGAAATCCAGGGCTGTTTCGTGAAAGAGATTTTATGGGTGACTTGAAGGAAAGCTTGGAAGGGTAGGCTTTTGTTTATATGGAGATTGGAAAAGATAGAACGAAAAACTTAAAATGAATTTTGAAATCGGACGTAAGAGAATTTTTACAAAACGTATTATGATGAATCAGTGCTTGTTTGCGATGTATCTGAAGTACAATCAAGGATAATTATTTAACACATAGCTCATAGTTATTGACAATCTGTATGCATATATAACACGCAGGGGCGGATCCAGCAGCGTACCTTGGGGGGGGGGGGGGGGGGGGGGGGGGGGGGGGCGGGGGGGGGGGGGGGGGGGGGGGGGGGGCGATGAAAAAATCTGATGATGGTCAACAAAACTTAATGGCCCAAAATGTATACATTGCACAATCAATATATTTATTATTACATGAATTGAATCAAATACACTTTATTTTACAAAGTAAATTCTAACCTACGTTTTTGTATTCTTGCAAATCTATCTATAATATTATCAATACTTATATCTATATCAGGATGTACATTTAATATAATAAGTCCAATCAGCCGTTCTTCGGACATTGTTGTTCGAAGCCAAGTTTTGATTCTTTTCAAGGATGAAAAAGTTCTTTCTGCACTTGCACCACTCAAAGGCAAA
>JAPYYV010003877.1:0-41941 GCA_030522625.1 Copidosoma aretas
CCTTGCCCCTTCCCCCCGCGCGCCTCCGTCGGTCCTTTTTTTTTTTTTCTTTTTTTTTTCTTTTCAATCTTCGAAAAGAGCAACGTTTCGCACGAATGAACAAAAAGTAGGTTCTCGCATGAGTATACGGTTGAACACGCAGCAATGGAAACAACAAAAACTTTCTGGGGAGATTGATTGGTACTCGTTGGGGATCGGATGGGCAAGCGAGTACGGGGTAACTGACGGGTGCAATAAAAAAAAAAAAACGTGGTTTTACTCGGAATTCCCGATCAACTGCAATGCACGACTGTAGGCGTAATCCGCGTAATAGCCGCTATAGAGTACAGACCGCGCGTTCGACTGCTCCGGACTCCGACGCGAGACTGGACTCAAGCGGAGAGAGCAGGACGCGGAGCGACGGAACCCACGCGCGCGAGCTCGTTCGTTCTTCTCTTCTCTCCCGTCCGTCCTCCTTCGTTGCGCTTTGCGCCTCTTTCTAGGTGCAGTAAGTAGATGTGTACGATACCTTATGCGTATAGGTTGTAGATAGTACGCTGTAGCTTCTCTTCTTCTTCTTCTTCTTCTTCTCTCGCACGCAAACTTCTGAGCTTATGGTATTATTTTACACAACAACCGCGGCGTATCATATGAGATGAAAAAGAAGCGAACCCGATGCAATATTATGGAAAACGCTTGCATTTTCAAGTCAAGATATTATTCATCCGTCCTGTTATTTCCTTCTCCCCTTGGTTGATTGACCATCATTGTATCGGGACAGTCGGACAGAGAAGATTTAAATGTCAGCTATGAGCGTATGTACAATGCAAGCATAATACCTCTTGAGCGCCAGCTCATGACATCATTAGAGCTGAGCGGACCAGAGTCCAATGTACGCTTATTTTGCCAGCCCTGCAGTTCGGGTTTGTTTGCTGCCAGCCGAGATTTGGTAGATATATATTTTTATCAGATATTATATCTGCGAGGCTGTTGATGTATTCTTAACTTGTATGCCACATGGCATAAGAAGCAGCAATATATTTCGATTCGTCTGCGAGCATTCTTATTTAGTTTTTTTTTCTTTTTTTTTTTTTTCGAGATGTATAAATATATTGCATGAAAATATATTCACTCAGACCGCAGGTATTGAATGACCAACTGTACGCACAAGACACACAATCTCATTTATACTTGCATATTTCGTCAGAGTTACATTTTCGGTAGAGCTGCTGAAAAAATTGTACGTGCCTGTCACAGAAATCATGCCCGTTGTTAATGAGATAGCGATTTAATTTTATCCAAAGTATCATTTGGAGCGATGATTCCGAGATGATTCAAAATTAATTAGTCGAGTGGACGGAGAAAAATCGTTCGATTCCCACGATGCGCGTGTTCTATAATAATCGATCGATTCGACGATTCTAATATTTGACAAACCCTTGGTGATTTACACAAATTCTCCTCAGCCCAACTAATCTGATTTTAAAACAAAAGATGCAACCGTTAGTTTAATAACGTCACTGACATCGTGCTGCAAAAGTTGGATGAGTTATTTAAAAATAAGCTCGTATTAATCATTACCAGGGAGGGAAGACATTTTTTGTGTTTATAGATTCACGCAGATTCTTTTGTCATTCGAACGAGTTTATTAGTCTCAATTGTATGTACGAATATATATCAATCAACTTTATCGTTATACGATTTCGATTTTTTATTACTTGTGTTCATAATGATTTGCAAGATGAGTTATATTCGACTTTGAAGCTATTCCTTTCGAACAATTAATTTTTTATGAGAATTAAAATTAAATAGTATTTCTAAAATAATTTTTTCCAATTGCGACACTTGTCTGACTAAGCCTCTAACAGCGGTAAGCTAAGCACACCTTCAATTTTTGTTACAAAAAGTAATCTTCATATCTCGTAACAGAGGACATAGGTGCGGTGAATTCACAACGCACCAGATAAGCGAAAGCCGCTACGAACTACTTGACATAAAAATTCTTTCAACTTTTATTAAGAACTACATTATTTCTTATTTTTTATTTTTTTTCTGACTTTTTTTTTAATACTCATACAAACATACATATGCACGTGCGCAGGCGCGGATACACACAAACATGCATGCACAAATTTGGGAGAGTAATGTACTTAAGTACTCATATTGTGGTGGAGAGCAAGAATTTATAAGTTTTGGTTTGTGAGTATTGGCACTTGTGAAAATGTTAACAAAATTAAAAAAAAAACTAAATTAAATTTATTAAAATCTTAGGAAAATTTGTACATTGTTAGTTCATTTTGTTAGGAGTCGAACACGAAGCCTATTTTATGCTGAAGTAAAAGTCTTAGAAAAATTTTCAATTTTTTGTAACTCGTTTTTTAAGCTTAAAAAAATATCCTATAGACTTGCATTTATATGCCGATACAAAAATAATTTTGTTCTTGGCAATTGTTCATGTTGATAATCCTTTTTAGTCAAATCACTTTGCACAATTTAATAAAAAAATTAATACAATGCGGTGTGACACATGAAAAACGATGAATTATTTCATCAGAAAAATGTATCATTTTTTAGAGTGTTATCAAGGTTACGTTAATATTTTCATGGGAAAAATCTTAATGATTTTAACAGCAGTATTACGGGAAAAGTCACGCTCATTAAAAAAATACATTCATCTATAAAAAATAATAAAGAAAAACTTATCACACAATTTAGTCGATGACCCACAGTACATTTACACCAGACATTCCAAGGTTGACACGACCAAGCATTCCATCATCTCGAGTCTTGGCGATATAAAGAAATAGCAAAAGAGTGTGAAACAAATTATTTCTTCCCTGTAACATAAGACAATACATTTTTCAGTTACTTTTACATAAGTTACGTCATTCATGAATTGGATTATTTACTAACCCCTGGAATGTTTTCACAATCCTGAGATAACGAATCTCCAGAAAGAGCTAGGCAATAGTGCGGGGGATGAACTGATTGAGTTACAATTATTGGACCTTTATTACGAGGTAATTGACACATCGATTTGGCTGTGTACATGGATGTAAAAGGTCTGGCATCAGGTTGATTCAAGGGAACTTCAAGTTGAGTATCCATGTACGTTGAAATTAGATGCATAATAATCTATAAAAATTGCATGATTACTCAAACAGATTCAAAAAAATTAATAAAACTCAATGTAATAAATAATTACTGCTGCATCTGTGGGAAGGCTCGCATCCCATTCTTTTCCATTATACGATCCTCCACTGTTCCATTTAAATTCACTCATAGAACCACCTTTGGCAAGAACCTTAATTCTTTTAACTAGATAATCTTGGTTGCTTGATAGCTCAAGAAAAGGGACAAGAGCAGGTAAGGTAGGTATGACAGTTACTGAGAATGACTGAGCAAGTTTTCTTAATTTATCCAAACCAACATGTCCTGGTTGAGAATCACTAAGGCCATGACGAATTAGGCTAGCACATACATTATCAACTTCTGCAGATACTCTTTCAACAACGGTCTTACAAATCCACTAGAGAAAAAATAATTTGATATTAGCATTCAAATTTTCGTAACTGGGAATTTTGTTATTACCATCCTCAAATTGGCAGTCCATTGGTTAATTTTAACTGGATCAAGTCTATATTTCCTCCAAATATCGGAGGTGCCAAATGCTCTTGGGGAGCTGCCTTCTTCTACACCGGGGCTAGACGATTTTGACTTGTCTTAAAACAGAAAAAAATATCTGTAGATTTCATGTCATAAATTATCTCGGGTAAAAAAAATGAATTACCAACTGTGGGTGCCAGTTGATAGGCACAGTTTCTCAGTAAAGGTGATACTTCTCCAGGGCTGTGCGTTGCAGGATGTGACCAAAAAGAACTCAACAGATTTGAAGGTTGATCAACATTACTTTGGTGAGACGCTGATTTTCTTTCTTTTTTGGACACTTCCTTTAAAAAATTTTGCAATCCAGCTTCATCTTGTATAAGATCTTCACAAGCAAAACTAGCACTCATAGAGCTGTTATAAGACTTGTTAATGGAAAAATTAGCACTTGTTGATCTTCTGGGCTGCAAATTGCCATACTTTGAAAATGGACTGGATACAGAGTAATCTTCTAATAAAAGAAAAATCTATGAAAAATATTTTATTAGGATCGATTAAAAATTTTAGAGCTACAAACTTACTACTTTCATTCATACTGGAAGTTCCAAGTGTACTAGAGTTTCTACTCAGACTCATGAGAGAAAGATTAAGTGGTGTGCAAGGCTCTGAATATTTTTGGGGTAAAGGAACTTCATTTTGAAACAGTGGATCATCATCCGATACTCCCAAAAGTTTTCTTTGCCCTAAAGTCAAAACAACAGGCCTCACGCTCCATGTCGCAATCAAGTAAACGATCATATGATACAAAGAGTTGAGAGCAAATATAACAGCCAAGAACCACTCGACATAGCAAAAGGGCTTATAAGCGATCCCTCCATAAAATCTAAGATACAATTGTATTGCATTCAGGTCAAACAAAAATAGACATTAAAAATTAAGTTAAAAAATTTTTACAAATACTTACATATCGAAAACAATTACTGCGAGCAGAGAACTGTTAATCACGAGAAGAGTTATTGCATTCTTTGCCTTGTTCCGATTTTGTCGAATGTCCAAAGTCTGCTGAACTTGTGGCTTAGGTGTCAGAACTCTGAAAAAAGGCCGGTAAGTAGATGAGTATAGTCAACTTGAACTTTGCTTGAAAAATCGTTGAAACTAAAAAGAATGTAATTTCTCCTAAAAAGTATCTTAAGTACCTCGCGCTAGGTGATATGCATCGCATCGTCGAATGGAAATCTGACATTTTTTCCTCCAAGTAGGGTATACTTCAACAGTCACAATTACCTGCCCACGATTCGTTTCACTTCCAAAACACTCATTCCACAAATAACCGCTTTTTTTACCCTTTTTTCTTAATTTACGACATGAAAAAAAATGCACAACTCTAGCGCACTCGCCGACTCGCGCCTCGCGCCCGCTCTCTCACTACTAAATACTAACCTAGCTTACTGTAACAATAATATTAACAACTGCTGATAAAAGCGCGCGCAATGCATTGCAGATTGCCATACCTTACCTGATACCAATATAAAGTGAAAGTAAACACCTGCTCAGCGGTAAATTCAAATGTACTAAAACCTAGGAACTTAATCCCAAGCTATTCAGCCCAATAACCCTGTACTGTGACATACTTAAATCCAATGATCGAATATATGATAGTTGAAGTTATCAATGAATTATTTATTGGGTAAAATTATAAGTTCGGTAATTCATATGATGGTAATTGGAATTTGGAGTCTCACAGCGACTGTCGCGCTACCAACTTCAACGTGTCGAAAGGTTGTGAACCTCCCACTTTCCATCCTTTTTCTCCCCGTGTAATCGGTGTGACGGTGTAGTTTGTAGCAGGTTTGTAGTGGTGACTTGCGCTGGCCGCGGTCTTCGCGTGTCCGTCGGCTTCTTCTGTAACGCGTCAAAATGGTGAGTGCTCGTGGCTGGGACGCGCGGTCGCGGAATCCGCGCTAATAACGTCCAGGATGCGCCATCGGACGCGACCCTCAATATTTTCCGAGAGCCCGGATCTCGGAGCAGCTCAGCTAATTAAGATTTTCGTTTCAGGGTATCGACATCAACCACAAACATGATCGCAAAGTGCGGCGCACCGAGCCCAAGTCCCAGGACGTCTATTTACGGCTTCTGGTCAAGGTATGTGTTCTAGTGAAGTTTTTAGGGCTTTATCAGTCAATTGTAATGATAAACGGCTGTTTTTTGGGTTTTTGCGTCGATGGGTGCAGTTGCGATTTTTTTGATGGGTAGAATTCCTGTTTTCGCTCCGTCTATGGTAGGTTAGTTTTGCTGTACCATGTTGACACGATTTTTGTTTTCGCGATTGTTTACATTGGTTGCACATGATGGTCGACGATGACTATCGCATGTCGCTTATTGTTAGAACTTATTGGCTTGTTGCGAACCGCACTCTGTGTCTGAGATACTCCATTCTCTTATCCAATTTGAACGTTCGCTAGAGCAATGTCAGTCTCCTATTCAACCTTTCCGTTTTGTAGGAAAGGTAGTTATTCAGGCTGATACAAAGACAAAAATTCTTTAACCATAACTGTGATTCCATTACTTTCCAGAAATAATCAAAACAAAACTTTTTTTTAATTGTGCAGCTGTACAGGTACTTGGCAAGAAGAACCAACTCAAAGTTCAACAGAATCATCCTCAAGAGGCTTTTCATGAGCAAAATCCACCGCCCGCCAATTTCCCTTGCCCGTGTTGTTAGGTTCATGAAAAAACCAGGACGCCAAAACTGCATTGCCGTTGTTGTCGGCAGTATTACGGATGATGCCAGAATCTTTGAGGTCCCCAAACTGACTGTAAGTACACTAATGATAGTGTTACAATACTGATGATGGATCTAAACTCCTCAACTTTGGAGTTTTGTTTTTTCTTCAATAAAACGAATTTTTTTTTTAATCTTCCGGTATTGTCCAAGCTTTTTGACCAAAGTATGATTTTTTATGTGCAAACTTTACTTTGTATGTATTCAAGCTCATGTAGCTTCAATATCTCTATTGTTTGCAATAACAATTCAGTCTGCCTATTCAACCTTTCAGTTGTTTACGAATGGTTGGCAAATTGATTGAAACAAATTTTTCGAACAATTACTTTATTTATTATTTAATGTAAATAGATCAATATATTTAAAATTCAATGTCCCACCACGTATGTTCTAACTTTTTCACAGGTGTGTGCCCTTCGCGTAACTGAGAAGGCACGAGGCCGCATCCTGAAAGCTGGAGGCGAAATCATCACATTTGACCAGCTGGCTCTACGCTCACCAACTGGTCGCAAGACAGTTCTCATGCAAGGACGCCGCAATGCTCGCGAGGCTGTCAGGCACTTTGGGCTTGCTCCTGGCGTGCCACACTCACACACGAAACCTCTCGTACGTTCGAAGGGACGAAAATTCGAAAGGGCACGAGGCCGCAGGAGTAGCTGTGGTTACAAGAAGTAATTCTGTTTATACAATTGAAATAAAATCGGTATTCGCATAAGTTACGTCGTATTGTGTTTGATACATTGTTTTTTTTTTCCATTCAAAACTAACTTTTAAGTAAAAAGAAAATAAAACGAGAAATATCAAGTACTTTGTATGTTTTAAGCGTCAATCTATCACTCTGGGATCTTTTCATCCATCTCGTAACCATCACCCTCGTAGCCCTCGTACTCATATTCCTCTCCTTGCTTATCTTCATCGTCCGATTGAAAACCTTCTTCCACAGCATCCTTAGGAAAATATTGCTCCGCTTCTTCAATTGCTATTTCTGGGTTTTCGCTAACGTGATATGGTCCTATTCCAGCAAACGATAGGAACGCCTCGGAATTTTCTTTTTTCACAACGGCAACGAAGATTTCGTACCTGCAAAATTTTTATTCAACACTAGGTAAATATTCAAAGTGTGGTGATTTTGAAATAGCAAATAAGTACATGAGCGAATTACGGACCCAGTCTTGTCCTTGAATTCATTTTCAAATCTCTCTATGAGTTTAGTAATGAATTTTGGATTTGGTAGGGTGTCACGCTCGAAAATGCCGAAAGACACGACATCGTTTGCATACGTGTCCAAAGCCACTTGCAGTTCTTTTCTCTTGGTACTGTCGTACTTGAAAACTGTTGTTGGAATATCTTCGTCAGTCTCTTCATACTGGAACAAAAATTTTTATCAATGAAAATCACTCGAATTGAATAAAAATGTGTAAAACGAGAAAACTCAGGATTACCGGGTAAGTCGAGTCAACGTATTTCGCAAAAATATGTTTGAATACGATTGTTCTGTTCCGTTGGTTAAGCGGTACCCAAAGTACAGTCAGCGTCATTAAATTTTCCGCCATATCCGATGCGACACTTTCACCCTCTCTGTTTAAATCTTGCACGTGAGCCATGTGCCGATGCACGAAGCTTGGAAAAAAAATAAGTATTCATCTCTAATGAAGCGATGCGCAGTATAATTTTACATTCGAAATGGTAAAAAAGACGTTACCAGCCTTCAATCATTGTATCCGGCGAGAGTGGAACTTGGGGCTCATTGAATAACAGATCGCACAGAGTGGCGTCAAGCTCCTCTTCCGGCATCGTTCTACTGGACATTTTCAAGCGCATGCACAGGCATTTTTCATCCGTAAGTAGATGCTTCGTCAGCTCGCAGAACTCAAAGTTCGTCTCCTTTTGCAATTCGGCCACGTCGTTTTCGCCCAAGTGTTTCTTTATTTCCTGCTCGACTATGAAATTCCCGGGCAGCAGTTGATCGGTAAGTTCCACGTAAGCTGGACTCGACTTTTTGTCCCGCAAGTTTCCCTCCTCGTCTTTGAAAATCCAGGGGAAGAAAATGAGAAGGGTCTCGCGGCTGAGGGAAGCCATGTAGTGCTCCAGCCTGGCTTCGTACTTCGCTCTAGCTTTCGCCTCTGCAGTTCAAACGCGATTCGACAATTTTAACGGTCGATCATTAATTCTACGTGCATCAGCGCAGATGTGAAACAAAAAATTATACCACACCTATTTTCGCGAGCGCCTCGGCTTCCCTGGCACTCTTGGCCTCCTCGAAGATCCGCATCCTTTCCGCCTCCTTTTCGCAAATTTCGGACACCGGGATCGAAAATCTGAACAAACGGTATGTGTTTTTACGCTCAATTGTTCAAGGAGGAGAAAAAAATAAATCCCCCACGTACTCGGGCGCCTCGTTGTTTTGGAACCTCTTGAGCTCTCTGGTCAAGGTTTCGGTGAGCTGCGGGCAGTTAGCCCCGAACACGATGTTGATCATCATGCCGTTCTGGTGATGAGAAAAACATTTTGTTGATATATATGTATATTCACAGGGTGCATGCGCCGGTGAAAATTGAAAACTATAATAATACAAGATGTATATATATATATATATATATATATATATATATATATATATATATATATATGAACTCAACTCGAACGAACATCCACGCGGGCTCGCTCTTTCCTCGGAATCGCTCCAGAGAAGAAATATCGTCGCATCGGGCCTGCGGTAAATGTGTACTTATTGTTCGTTAATTTTATATCCGATAACACGATACAAGTAGGTACGCAGTTCTACTCCGAATGATCACGATCAAACCTGCACCGATCTGCAGTAAGTTGAATTTACCGTGGCGTAACTCAGATCGTCGCCGCCGATTTCCATTTTGATCTTTTTGAGAATGCTGACCATACCGGTGCAAGGCCCACTCCAGCCACAGTAGACGTCGACGACTGACGTGCGCGCGTACATGAGACGGGGAAAATGTTGATTAATCGTTATGACGTGCATGTGATATGACTTAATGATGTAGTACCAAAAAAAAAAGGATCGTTCAATAAAATAAATCGTACGGACTAATCCTGGCCGCTCCAATATCTTCTGCCAGTCCTCGTCGTTGGCTACGTCGGTCTGCAGCGCTGCCGGTCCGCCCTTTTTCGCCATTTTTCTCCCTTTGCCCTGGAGGGCTCCCTTTACGGCAAAGCATAATTTTTTCAATTTACATTAGCCGACAAATCGTAATTTCGATCAACAGAAGCCCATCTCTCTTTGAAAACATTACCCTCCTTCGAGCCAGCATATTATCGCCGCCGATGTCTAGCACCGCGGTATGCTTATTATATATACGCTTGTGACTACAATTAATCCCGAACGAGAGCGTCTGTATAAGTAATAACACTACTGACTGTGACTACCGATCTCATCTGCCGGCTCTACTTCCTTCGGCTTGTTTTTCACAAGTGAGTGCTCATGTACTAGGTAAGTACGTGTAGGGTACGGGGAAAGCTGCAAGAGAGGCTCTCACGTCCGCAGGAGCCTCGATATTAATGAAATAAAGGAACAGATGGGGCAGGGGCATGATAATAATAAAACGTAGTCTCGAGGCATATCCTGATGTTAAGTATACATGCAGCGCACGGCGAACAGCTAGCACGCAAGCGATACGGCTGTGTCACCAGCCCGCTCTTCGGGGTAATTTTCGAGAAGCCACTGTAATTATTTTGCCATTTATACCTTTGCAGGTATATATACCTTTTGCCGTGCTCTGCCGTGCAGCTATTAAGGATTCCATAATTTCTTTCCCCGGGTATATGAGGGCAATTGTCGCGTGGGCCGAGTTCGCGTGTCACGAGGAGGAGTCTCGTGACCTGTGATTTTTTTTTTTCTTCCATCCATCCTTCCATGACACAAGTAACGACAATTGCGTGTGCAAAACGTCGAAACTGAACTAACAAGGGATGACATACCGCTGTCGATGCTCTCGTTGGGACGTATATAGGTAACTTGTCTAATTTATTATGTTCTTATACCGAGGGAAGTACGCGTTCAATAGATAAACGATAATGTCGCTTGTGTCATCCCCGATTACTTTGCCATGTAGCGATTCGAGCGGTGAGCACATAAATATATATTTAGGAGTATTCCTTCTGTATTTTCTCGTAATGACAAATTTTGAACTTACTTATATTGCTACCACGGAGATTAGTATCTTCAATCAATCATTGCCAAGTTCCGCTCGTTTCGGTCATCAGAAATACCAGAGGATCGTTGATGTTTTTAATGTTCAATGTTCAATACTGATGTATGAAGAGTATCGTTGTCAAGGTGATCTTCAAACAATCATTGGGCTAGTATTACTACTTATTATTATGGAACTACTTTTAAATACGGAGAAAGAAAATGATAATTTTTTTTTGCATTTTTAACCCGATAATTTCGATCGAGTCGAGATAGTAATGTTTTTCCGATAAATTTCATAGTTCACGGATGTAACTGCGACGAGATTTTAATTGATCGTTCAATTTTAGATGTCTTTGAGGAACTTGAAAATTTTTTTTAGATAGACACGAATTTTGTGTGTAATAAAAAAAAAAGAATATTTTATTTTCTTTACCAAACACTTGTGCGAATTTATTTCAAGTACGTCTAACGTAGTTCTTTATTTACAGTGGATCATGGTATTTATGAAATAGACAAACTAGTAAGAGTAAAAAGTTTCTAATGCAAATAATAAAAAAGTAACAGGTAACAGTTACCCAGCTCAAAATTCAATAAATGTATTAAAAATAAAACTGAATTAATACTATTTAAAAAAATTGTACTTTATGTAATAAAACAACATTACTGCACAACTTTGTTTTCGTAAGAAATACAACGTATAATTTATTTGAGCGATTAATTTTCCCTAACAAAATCGAAAGGAGCCTTTTACAATCTTTGCTCCCTGTGATATTTACTGATGTCCTGTTTAGTCGTGGCTGTCTATCTGTTCAACTGTAACCTTTGTTTATTCAAATTTTTAAGGAGAATTACACTTCATTTTTAACATCACATGTCGTTAAAATTATTTTAATTAAAAATTATTACAATTACCAATATAATCAATAAAAATTAGAATTACTAATACTAATAATTTACAACCATACATACGCTCACAAGAAAAGACGAGTTATAGATTTTACATTGCAATCTCCTTGGCTTATCATTGCTTTAGGCTCTCCATTTTCACAAAATTGTTTAATCTTTCGCTCACACTCTCATTTTTTTTTTTTTTTTTTTTTTTTTTTTTTTTTTTTTTTTTTTTTTTTTTTTTTTTTTTTTTTTTTTTTTTTTTTTTTTTTTTTTTTTTTTTTTGCGGTTGCAATATATCACCAATGATTTTTTCTCGAGGACTGTATATTACAATCTTGATCGCTTTGGATCTCTTATGATATTCCTAGGACGCCTTTTTTAGCTCCTTCAAATAGAAATCTTATATCATAGTCTTATGAAATTAAAATTAGTTTACTCTTTTGCTCCGTTTTGCTGGGAATCATCGTTAAGTTCCTCGGATTATTCTGTCTCAGTATTTCACACATATTCTTCATTTTTCTCAAAGAACTTCTCAATAAAATAAACTCTCAGTAGAGTAAGAGCACTGCTTGTTTCAGACATCTTCCATAATTACACCGCAGCCGTATATATGTATACACATGTATATACATATATATGTACATTGTAGTATATGTATATACACATGTGTGTTATATATATATATATATGCATGTACATTACTTCCATATTATTTAATTTTTTTTTCTTTTTTCTTTTTGAGAATTTGATCGAGAATCAAGCACAATTCATATTTGTTACAGCACGCAAGTATATAATTTACTTCGTCCAATAGGCAGAGGCAACACATTACAGATAACAAATTTACGACGTAAAATGTTCTTAAATGTCTTAGTAGAAATTTACGCGAATCCAAATCCTTCGCTGCACTCGTGAATAGCTTTCAGCAAATTACTGCGCAGTTTGTCGTAAGTCTCATACACCGGCAAATCGAGTTGGTTAAAGCTGGAATTAAAAAACTTCATTAGCATCGGAAAAATTTACTTTATTATTTTGTTGTATTATAAATTATTTTGATGAAAAATCACCATGTGTGAGCTGATGGCAATCGATCTGTAGACCGGTCATCCCGATGGATTTGGAACTTTTGCACGCCATTCATGCCTTCCAGAGCACCGAAACCTTGAAGAGGAACCTTAGAAGTTCCGGTGACGAATTGTAAAAACTTAGCTCTATCAGCCTGATCGAAACCTCGCAATGCACGCCAGAACCATTGAATCTGTTAATAATAAAAATAATGAAAATATTCAATTATTGATCACCATCAGACGTGTTAAATAAAACTCTTTACCTGTAAAGATGTGGGACTGTATTTGTGATACTCTGTGTTTGCTTTCAAGTCTTCGATGTCAACGTTCGGTAAACCACTAATCAATAACTCCAATTCTTGTTCGTTGAAGATTGAAATGAGACGTTTAGGAATAATATCGTAAAATCCCTCCAAGAACGAAGTGAGTCTGTAAAAACGAATTTTTTTTTTTAATTCGTCGTTTTTTTTAAGGGTTATTTTTAGTTCGTCAATAAAGCTTACTGTTGACGAATTGCTCCAGTCATTTTCATTTGGCAAACTAATCTAATGTACTCGAGTTTGTTCTCTTCAGTGACAATGATATTTCGTCCATTAGGTATCAGGTCCCGTATGTCGTTGACACCGAATTCGTTTACCTACAAATTAATTATAACATTTCAAGAAAACATTGAAAAGCTAATGTATCATTTACATCACAGAATACGCACTTCAGTCGAGAAAGTCAGCTCATAGCCAAGGTTCACAATGTTATTTTCAGTGAGGTATACAAGGCCTTGGTAGAAGCTATAATCCTCGCTCTCCATATCTGTGTGTTTAACAAGAATTCCGAGTATGTGTTTGTAAAAGCTTCGAGTGAAGTAGCATTCGAGTAGTTTATTGTCGTAAATAGCCTTGGCAATTACTCGACCGACGAATTTGTAGTAACTTAGATGGTTGGGATTACAGTGAGAGGAGGAGTTAATCATGTAAGTCACTCTGTCTCCAGGACTGACGGTAAATAGAGCGTACATAGGATTGAAGATTTCTCTTGATATGATAACATACCACTCCCGCAACAATCCACCAGCATCCTGACCCTCTTCGCCTGCGTTTGAATACATTTATCAACACATGTTTGTTACTTTGTAAAAGAGTAAAAGTAATTTGTTGTTTATACTGACCTTCGAATACAATATAGAAGCGATTTTTCCACTCATCAGCTGTCCTCCGATGGAGTTCTCTGAATGAATCTTCAAACACACAACTGCGACGAACATGAACGGCCAGTTCTTCCCTACGAATACCTTCGTCCATTCGTTCTAGTTCGGTTCTGAAGTACCTTCGCTTAACATCGAAATCCAAAACCCTCGTGTGATCCACTAATACAGAGAATGGACCATCTGCTAGATGAGTCGTGGTTTGTCGAAGTATCTGATTTAAGACTGTTCTGTGAGTTTCTGCAAATTTAAGGAACTTGAGCTGATCCGGTGGTAAGACTTTTTGCACCGTTGTGGCATTAACATCCCACGTATGGGCAGCAGGAACGACAGCAGTAGCTGCGGGAGTATCTGTGCTGCTGATAGTTGCAGTCGTGTTTACTGCCGAAGCCTCTGATTGCTGTGCCTGAGCAGTCGTTGATGATGTATTCGCTGTTGCGGCTGCTGCTGGAGCTGCTCCGGATGTGTCGTTATCCGCGTAAATCGGCGAGGCTGGTACGATTTCCGAGGCGATTTCGACGCTCTCGGCATTGTTATCATTGTTGTGCTCGCGTGACGTGCTCGACGACGAGTGCACGAGGAAGAACGCCTCCACGGCTGGCTGCAGCACAAGAACCGCGTGATGGTCAGGTGTATGTTCCAGTTCGAGTAGACAAGCACTTAAAGTCTCCCACAAATTGTCAAGAACCAAGCTTTCACTGAGGAGAGGTAAAGTCTTGTCATCCTCGACGCTCGAGCTTGATTGCTTCGGCGTTGACTCCATGGGAGTCGATGGTGAGGCAGCTGCGGGAAGGGTTGGAGTTGATACTTGCGTAGTATCCATTGCTATGGCATCGGTGTCAGCAGCAGCAGCAGCAGCAGCAGCGGCGGCAGCAGCAGTATCGGCAGCACCAGCAGATTCGTTACTCGTTGTGTCAACACTGTTGCCTAAGGGTGCAGTTTCCATAGCTGTATCTGCAACTGGTACCGCTGAAGCATCAACAGTAGACGTAGTCACAGTGGCAGTTTCTGCGGCTGCCTTGTTGTTGGCAAGGCGCACAGCTTCTCGTATCTGTACTATAACCTTGAGGATACGGAGGAAGAAGGCTTGACTAGAGGTTTTGCTGACAAGCGCACCCATGGACGGTAACTGCAGATCACTTCCAGCCTTTAGTTTTGTGGACGCTACTATGACGACGTTGTCACTCGTGAATCTATCTTGAAGTACACCCTTACTTGATCCGCTACTGCTATTCGAAGGCTGATCTTCCACCAATGAGTTTTTCCTCTTGAACTCACGATTTAGTACTCGCAATTCTACCATCAAATCATTAATGTGCTCGCACACCATGTTTGCCAGTTCCATTGCGCCTTCCAACAGTAATTTCAAAATCTGAAAAACAAATTGCAAAAATTGGTATTTAAATTTTTTGACATGACAAACGCATAAAATTTAAAAGGAATGAATCCCACCAGCTGCCTTGTGGGGTCGGGGCAATGAGACAGATTCAGTAACAGAGCTGTTGCATCTTCGAGACCTTCTTCCGAACAGCTTTTACTTGTCAGGACTTGAACAGCAAGTCTAATGTGGCTTTCGGGAGCAAATATACTGGGGTCTTTGTTGGTCTCAGATGTCTTTTTGTTCTTGGTTGCTGCTTCTTTTTGTCGACTAGGATTTACTTCAGTCAGGTCTATTGATATCAGAGATAACAATCGTAGAAGCTTATCAGTCAGTTGACTACTGCGTTTTATGACAGACCAACTGAGCATTGAGATCAGTTGACCAAAGGAAGATGCCTCAAATGACATAACCAATTGTTCAATCTCGGCCCCCAAATTTGTCGTGGAGTGCGTACGAGCTACAGATTTTCCTTTCTTAGAAGCACTAGACGCGTCGAGACGTAGTAGCATGTCCCAGAAGTCTGGAGCATCACTTTTGCCAGGCTTAGCTACGACCTTTGATTTGGCACCTGTTTCTTCTTTAATCAATGGTTCCTTTTCTTTTTGATCCTCGGTGTCTTTTGATTTTATGGGTACAAAATATCCAGGGAAGCTCTTTGCAAGAGATACCATGAGCTCGAGTGTGTGCCTAAAATTAATAAAATACAAATAAATTGAATTTTAATTACTTGCATGAATCAATAAAATACTGCAAAAATTATACATTACCTGCAAACAGTAGGAGCAGCTTGAGGATGGATTGTTATGTTGTGACCTTGTCTTTCAGATTTTTTACCTCCGTGTCTCATTATGTGGAATACATTTGCTTTGCAACCTAAAGCAGCATCAATACTTATATTCAGCCAAGACTGTGCGTTGTTCCTCGTGTCTACGGCTTTAGGTGAACTATTAATATAATAAAAAGTAGGGGTTAATGATACAATTTTCATGAAAATAAATATTGGACTGTAAAAACTATAAACATGTTACCAATAATCTATACTGGAATTAAGAGTTCCTTTCTTTTTGATTTTGCTGCTAAAGTCTCCAAAAGCCTCTCTGTTTTCATCATTACTCCTTTCCATGATATTAAGCAGTGCTTTAACAATCCATTCCCTTGTGCTACCGTGATAGCATAGATTCCTGATGACTCTATGAAGTCTTAGAGTATTGATTTTTGGCTCGTCGATAAACAATAACACTAACAAACAAGCCATTGATTCGTGATCAAGTAGCTGCCTTCCTCGCATACGCACGTTATTGGCCCCCGCGCCTTGGTAACTCAAAGATGCGTCGCCTCGATTGTTGTACGAGCTCCATTGAGATCTCTGGCCCACTGCGTGAATCGCGTATCGAGGACCCGATCCCCGTCCTCTGCCAGTAGTCCTTAATATGCTAGAAAGTGCGGCATTTCCCTGACTTACGTGACTAAGGAACCGTTCTTGCATTATATGCCTATTGCGCGCCTCCCATTCTCTTCTCAAGTTTTGTGCTTCTTGCGCAAGGTCTGGTGGGAGCACAGAAATTTGAGATTCTTCCATATCTGTAAGGATCTGTAAACAGTCGATTTTACATATGAAAATAGTAACAAAATCAGCGTTTGGAAATTGTACGATTCTCTTAAAAAACAAAAACAAAAATAAATAAATCAATACCGCTTGACGAAGCGAGGGTTGTAGATTTTGGAAGAATGCAGCAGCATCAACGGGATCTTCTGGATTCGCAGACGCGGCAGCATGCCTTTGCTGTTCAAGTCGCTGCTGTGCCAGGACCTCCTCTTGAATAGCCAGTGGCAAAGCCGCAAGAAACTCGGGATTGACTTCAGCAGGACCCGATAGCTCCTCAACGATAGTCGATTGAGCTCTTTGCCTTATGCGCTGGAGTCGCAGTTGTTCTGCTATCACTTCATCGCGCATCTCTTCAGGAAGCGCTGCCAAGAATGAAGGATCCACGCCATCCAATAACGGCTCTTGTGATTGGGAGGCTCGTGGTTGCTGGAGTGTTTCTTGAGACACTGCTGGCAGAGATGCAGATGCCTGACTTTGCTCAGAGTTGGAAACTATAGACGACGCGGATGCTGCTGTGGCTACAGCAGCTGCTCCTGTTTCCGTGTTGTTTAAAACTTCTGCCTGAGGAGCTTCTGGTTGGCCAGTAGGCTGTTGCTGTTCTGCTAGAGGCGGTTGAGAAGCATTCGTGGCTTCTGGAGCAGGTAAGCTCGACTCTTGATCTGTTATGTTAGCACTGGAGGAATAGAAAAATTCATGCTTAGATCAGCCTATTCAGTGAAAAAAAACGGGCATAAAAGACACTCACCTTCTTTCATTATTAGATGTGGCATTATCTTCCGTCAATAACCTTCTTATCCAATCGATAGGTAAACTGCCTTCAGCCCGCATAGTATCATTGCTGCCTGAACTTTGACTAAAATCAACTAGTTCAGACGGATGCCACGATTCTGAATTCTCAGTCGTTAACGAGTCTTCCGCACGTCTGTCAGATTGCTGTTGCCTCTGAATTCTTGACACTTCTGAAGCAGCTGTAGAAAGTACCGAATTAACGAAAGTTTCAGCCATCTGAGTAGCCGCACTAAGTGCCGACGCTTGAGATAACTGGGACTCTCTGTTTTCACTGGGTTGTTCATTATGCAGATGAGAAGGGCGATTTTCTTCATCTGCTACTTCCATTTCACCTATAAAGAACCAATATAATATTTAATGATTGCAATTATATTAACTAATGAATGTTGTTTTACTAATTTGCGATAAAAAATGTTATTACCTATAAGCTCTTCATCAGTATTCAGTTCTTGTCGAACAGCTTCGACAACAGCTTCAACTGCAGCTATCAGTTGTCTAGAATCGACGGATGTTGATGGATTAGCTGTTTGTCCCTCTGTAGGGGGTGTATTCGAGGTTCCATCTATTTGGGGTGAAAAGATATTAGACAAATAAGTGAAAACGAAAAAAAAAAAAGATAAAAAAAATCAGTTAAAGCATACTTTCAGCAGTGTTGGCACTGGTACTGCTCTTGGTATCCTTATTCTTCTCTGCTTCTTTTTGAGCAGCTTCTTGTTGTTTTTTGAGCTTCTCTTTTCTCTCTGCTAGTTCAGCATTTCTATATTTCTCCAAACCAGGAATCAATTTGTATAAAATACCTATAAAATTTTTTCAGGGGTCACAAATATTTCTCAATCACTAAAATTTAAATTTAATAATATTAAATTGTCACGCACCAACACAACAATCTGGTTGAGAGTCTCCATCTAGCAATCTGCTCTCTTCGATCCACCAATACAGAGCTGTAGGGATGTTGTTTAAAGTTGCAGCAAGACTCGGACCAAACAAGTAACCTGATTGGTCCACCAAGTCAAACGACTCGTCATCTTGATTAGCCATAATTCCGAGTCCATTATCCATGACGACCACTCTGGTATCTCTAACACTTGCAAGTATTTGGCTAGCAGCTAGGGGAAGTGATTGTGCGGCTGGACCCAGTAATCTACAAAATATGCAAGATTACATGTAAAATTATATGTATTACGTATTTCATCGGATACAAAAGATTCAATCAACGTACCTTTGTAATATTACAGGCGGGTTTGAATGTCCAGAGTTGGAAAGGTGGACCCTGTACCCTCGTGCCGTCATAGACCTTCTGGAACGGTTACCATCGAGCAAAGTGCCTTCCGCGATTAACCTTGGATGAGAATGGAGGTCAGCTTGATCAGACGCCAATCGGCCGAGATCCAAGGTGAACGAGGGATTACTGTTCCAGCCCAAGTTCTGTCTGGAGGTAGAAATCGGAGCGTTTAATAAGTCAGGGCTGTCTAAATTGTGCTGAATCATGACGACGTTGCTGCTGTCGCGATCAGCTGCTGGCACCATCCGCAACAAATCATCGCCCATGTCGTGGTAAAACTGTATTCCTTCCTCCTCGTAGTTAGATGGCTCTTCCTCCTCCTCTTCTTCTTCCTCGTTGTCATCGCCATCGTCTTCATCCTCCTCTTCTTCATCCTCGTCGTCCTGCACATCATCCTCATTATCATCCGAGGCATTGCTATCAGAGTCAGAATCTGAACTCATTAGGTCCTCCGTAGTGTCACGTGTAGTGTCGAAATCACCTTCGCCGTCACGTAAACGAGAAATAACGAGACTGTCGCCTTCGATATCCATTGGCCGATGTGATCGAGAAGACGGTTCTTCCGTCACGGCAGAGGGGTCTCTGGAAAACAAGACACTGCTTGATTATAGAGAATGTGTTTAAGTCAAGTACACAGAATGCTTAAAATATTTCGAAATTCCAATAAGATATTGACGCGCAAGTATTATGAATCGATGTTTACCTTTCGAGAAGTTGATCCATGATCTCCTCCAGAACTGCCACGTCGCCCTCTTCGTGTTGCTGACTATCAGAGGTTGGCTCGAGGCTTTCCGCATTGACGGAAATATCGTGTTCGGTGTTCTCTGCATCCTCGTTGGTTTCCTCGCCCACGGCGTTCGTTGCACCAGAGGTGGTGCCACCGCTCTGTTCTCCAGCAGGCTCCTCTTGTGTGCTTCGCGTCTTTGGCTTTGGAAACCTGCTGTTGGGTGGTCCGGTCGCAGGTTGGTTGATTATTCGCGATAGCGTTTCCAAAGGTTTCAGCGTCGCGTTGATGGTAGCTGCCATGTTTGGACTCGACAGGTCCAGACTGTGAGGTATCTTGGCCAGATCGGTGATGATACCCTTCTTAAGCATTATTCTGACAATATAGTTGACATTTGTGAACTGGTTTACTTTGAGAGACCCGCGCATAGCCGTGTGCGTGGTAAGTGGACAACTGTCTATCATTGTCGAAATGAGCCCGATGAGCAGCTGAAGTTGGGCGTGCTTTTCCGAGCTCTCTGGCAACGCTAGAGTGCGCAACAGCGCTGCTTTGACCTCCGAAACTAAAGTGTTCTGAGCTTCGGGCGAGTGGTTGCACGAGGCCAATGCAGCAACGAGCATCCTAGCCGTGCTACTGCACTGACGGTCACTTGCGTTCTCGACTGGCAGCAGGCGGTCTAGCACGAAAGCTAACGCTGTTGTGTCCTCCTGGATCATTTCGCTTTGACGAGCTCGGTAAGTGTACTCGGTGATGAGATTGGCGATGCACCCGTACGAACGCACCGCTTCAGCGAGCATCTTTAGAATCGCCGATTTAGGCAGCAGAGGCTTCTTCAACTCTTCAGACTCGACTTTGCTATTACTCGCAACATCTGTGTACATTTTCAGAGGTATAATCTGAGACACTTGATCGTCGTCGTCCAACGGATCATTGGCTGATGAGACACCAGTCGCGTTGCCTCTACTAAGTAAAAGCCTAGATGACGAGGCCGAGTTCGCGGAAGAGGTTGCATTGGTAATTGTCGTGCCAGCGTTGTTCTTTTTCTCTGGGCTACTAGAACCTGGTGAGGTCGTAGTTGTGTCTTCCGGCAGTACCGGTAAGGGTTTTATCAGAGCGTTCAACAGATCGTGAATAACATTCACAGATACTTCCTCGGCCATGGGCAATGACGGGGAAACGGCCTGGGGAAGCGATTTGACGATTAGTCGATTGTCCTCGTCGTCTCGCTTGAGCGCGTTGATATCCACTCTAAGAATGCTTTCGCAGACTTTTTGATAAATCTCAGGGTTTCGGCAAACGGTACTACTTATTTGACGCGTCATGAATAGAATCTCCTTGTAAGGTGGTGGTATGTTGCTTTGGGTACGTGAGCGGATAACTTTTTCCATGGCCAATTCGAGCGTCAGAGGCTCCTCGAGAGTGTGCCTGATCAACAATGTGCTCAGGTTGACAGATCCAATGAAACTGCTACCTTGAGTCATGTCGAGTAAGAGCTTTACACCGCCTTCTTTAGCAAAGACCTCAGCATTCTTGTAATCTTGAGTCAATCTAAGGCATACCTTCATAAGAGCATGCAAGGCATCACGATCCACGGGTATGGCCAAAAGATTGACACAGGCGCGCACTATACTGGGTGTAATGTTGGGATCAAGTCCTTGAACCATGTAATTTCGCTTTTCCTCGGTGTCTGGGTTTACATTAGCTGCAACGTTAGCGGTAGCAGTGCTGCTGCCATTACTATCTTCCGTCTCCATATTTGCGTCGGGAATGGCGATAGCCGTAGGCGTGATATTTTCAGCCAGTTCTTCATTTTTTCGAAAACTCCTGGTGATAGGCCTACGATTATTACTATCCTCGTTCACTTGGGTCATACACGAAAAAGTAATAAGGTAGCGGCGCCGAGAGCAGCTTATGCGCACTGTTGACTCACTGGACCAATAAGCCTTTTCAATTATTCGATTGTTTGAATTCGAATAGGGTGTCCACTTGCCTGAACTGAGATCGAACCATTTCCATATGCCGTTTGTAACTTTATGCATTAATAATTTACGTTGCGTCAGCACTGCAACCTTTTCCAACCGCTCGATCAGTAACAACAGTGGAGCAAGCCACTTGGGTGTTTTTGTTGGTTGTGGTGCACCATCTTTAGATGTTGCGTCTTTAATGATGGTATCGTTTGGGCTCTTATTTTTGTTAGCCGTAAGCGGCGCCTCGCTTGCCACGAGTAGACTGACAAGTTTGTTTAGCAAACCGTATTGTTCGACTATAAAAGCGCAGGGTTCGCGCATCTCCTGGAAGTTGCCTTCGAAGAAAAGAGTGTAAAGGTAAATGCGGCCTGCCACTTTGTTCGCCTCCTCACACTCTACTAGCCGGCTGCCCGCGTCATCATCTTGAGATATGGCAATAGAGTACAAGTAGTCAATGAGATCACTGATTTCCGTGATCAACTGTTTCAGTATTTTATCACGCCATTTCATGCCATTGCGTTTCGTGATAGTCACCATTAGGTCACATATCCTGTAGACCGTATCAGGCATCTGATCCAGTAGATTGAGACACTGGTTCAGAGCAGTTTTTGTGAACTCGTCGATGGTTATGCTCGTTTCGTGAATCTGTTCTTCGGTACTGAGTGTTTCGGGTTTCTGTGGCATCGATTCATCAAGTGACATAGCTATTGCTTGCATTACCTGATCGTCGTCACCCATTTCTAGATCCATTATACCTTGGCCATTGATGTCAACTCCAGGTACATCCTGAAAAAATATACATGTATAGATATCAGACATAAAACAAAATTACTTTAATTTACGTACCGCTCTTCGTGATGTGGCTGGATTCGTAAGAAGGTAATCAGTAGCTTGTTCAACACTAAGAGTGTGAAGTAAAGCTTCGATGCAGTGATTTCTGCTGAATCCCATATCCATGAGCTGTCTCAAGTGTTCTGGATTAACATCGGCATCTGGTTCACGCTCAGCGGTTCCAGAGCGGCCTGCTGCTGCAGCAGTGTTTCCACTACTGTTAGTATTTGTCGTGTCACTAGGCTCTTGTTTTTCCGTTCGTTCTTTAATGATTTTTTCTCCTTGCAAAATGTGTCTCAAAATTGAAAGAATCGACTCAGTCATTCGAGGTCCAAAATTTTTCAAGGGTTTCTTGCCCCACATAAGCATGACAGCCTTGAAAGCTCGCTAAAAAGCATAAATTTTTTGTAAAAATATTATAAAAAAAAAAAAAAAAAAAAAAAAAAAAAAAAAAAAAAAAAACATATGCTTTGTAGATCCCCGTGCACTTGGTAGATACTACATGGGGAGAATCCAGGATTGCTTTGGGGTTAACCATTTTTTCTAAGAGCATCAACCAAACGTCTAGAAACTCCCCAGTACCGTCTGGTAAGTTAGGATGTTCAAGACCTTCGTTTGTATCAAATTGGCCTCCGCCCGTGAGAGCCCATTCGAAAGTTCTGTCATTAAATCATTCAAGTGTTAAATATATGAAATAAAAAATTCAAAATAAAAAATGATTAAAGCTTACGAAAAAAATGCATTCTGTCCTCCTAGTTTGACAAATTTTTGGAGCATAAGATGGTACGGGTATCGCTTTTCGTCGAAGAGCATGGGAGAGGTAAAGCCAACCGAGCATATCAAGAAGGTCAGCTTGAACTTGGGAACCGGCGAGGGCGGTAGCTTATCGTACAGCAAGCCTCGCATGAGCAGACAATTCAGAGCTGTGGCTACGCTTTGAGCAGCCTGCGAGGGTGGAGTAGGCACAGGAGGGAGCTGCTGACTGCGCCTCTGCCTTGTGGGCGATCCCATGCAAAGCTTTACAAGCAGTCCGAATAGTTCAGCCAAAGCACGACCAAGTCGCGAAGCGGCTGCTAGTAAGGGCCTGATATACTTGGGCTGTTGAACGCTAGAAGATGTACGAACAGGTCCAATCACTGTACCAGTGCTCGTGCTTGCTTTGTTTTCGTCCACTTCCATCGAGACTGGTGGAGGATCTGTGCTCAAGGCTTCCATAGCAGTGGTCATGCCATTACTGCTCAAGTCGGTTGCCGTTGTCGATGCTGGCCAAGTCGATGCATCACTTTCATTTTGCTAGTGAAAAATGCAACATTAGTTATCATGGTGATATTGCATTACAAGTCAAATTATCAATGTTGCTTGACCTAAAAAATGAACGTACTCTTACTTCTAGTGGAATCAATTTATCCAGATCTTTGCCGAAATCACAACCCGCCGGGATGCTATTGTCGTTGCAAAGAGCTAGCAACACGGTGCTTTCCCAGACAAGAGACATGTAAAGTTCAGACAGACCCTTGAGAACCGTGAGACCGAGCTCTGATCCCCAATGATTCATCGACAGATTACGAATCTCAGATTGACTGGTACGACACACATGAACGAACATAACGACGTAACCGTGAGCCGCGTTCATGGCGTGTAGCAATGGAGTGACCTTGTCACTGACAAAAGCCGTCTCAAGACTAGGTGCGCTAGCTAACTCTTCCACCAGGGCTGAGCTACCTTGCGGCAGCACCTGATGGTTCAGTGGTTTGAGTAACTCGAGAACGTCATTAAGTTGCTGCAATCCAGTCTTCAGGACCAAAGGTTCATGTGCCAAGTTGAGAATGCTCTTGCAAACGGAGGCAACGGGCTGAGCAGCCTGAGTTACCGGATAATCAACAGGCAAGTTCGGCAACCCGAGTATGGAGAGTAACGGAACCAAGCCCTTTTGCGCAACAAATTCCCGACAATGGTCATCAGTCGAGTTATTGCTGAGAATCGCGTCAACAAGTTTCATCACGTTGTGTATGTAATCAACAAGGGCGATTGGTGTTTTCTCGCGCGGCTGCGGTGGGGGTCCAGACTGGGCAGGAGAGGGCGAAGGCGAGGGTTGCTCTTCTCTTTGCGGATGCGAGCTCGTGCTGGCCTCCTCTTCGTCCTCATCCTCCTCGTCACTGCTACTACCACCGCCCGCACCGGCACTACCGCTAGCATCGCCCACGCCCACACCAACCGACTGGCCGCTCACCTGTCGGCTAGTCGAACTGGTGTGCAAGGGAGAACTTTTGTTTTTCCTAGCAGCTCGCCAACACACGTAACGCGGATCACAGCCCAAAACGCAGAGCTCCTGAAGAAGCTTTACAATCGCGGCCATTGCGTCGGTCTTGAGACTCGGTTGGTGGCGCATCAATTCGTCCATGGCGTTGCCGAGATTCGTCGCGGTATCTCCGAGTGGGTCGGGGCCGCGACGTCGACGCATAGCCGATAGGTAAACAGGCGACAAAAGAACTTTGAAAATGCGCTCAAAGGGCTGGCGTCTCATGAACGACGCAAGACCACGCTGGTTCAGGCACAGTGCGCTGAATACATTAGGCAGTGAACCGAGGACTTCTCGTGTTGCTGGTACCTGGTAACAAAAAATTAATGTGTGAATATTTCATCTAGAAAGTGTTTTATTTGTAATCGAGTGTCATCTTAAACTCACATCTTTATTTAAAAGAGCGTGTAATACAACATCAGTCAGGCCATTATCTTGAAGATTTGACAAAAGAGATGGTTCTTGAAACACGTATACTGTAACGACGTCGGTAGCGAGCAAAAACAAAGATGGCCCATAGTATTCAGAGTTGCTAATTATGTGCTTTAACGAGCATGGCAGTGTTCCTTCCATGACATGTCGTATACTGTCCGAGAACATAGGATCCTGAATGGTCTTCTTTAGGAAATTAAGCATCGACTTGAGCAGTGCAGCTCGTTGGGGGAGACACATTTTTCCATTTTTCGCGGGACTATAGGTCTGGACAGTTGGTTTACTTTCAGCCTTGGAACTAGTCGTATTTTCATCTTCGGACAATTCCATCTGATTCGGAGACTCTTCGCGATCGTCCTCCGTATCGTTTGTAGGTTGCGATGCGTTTGAGCTCGAATTTGCAGACTCCTCTGCAAATGATGCCTCTTGTTGCTGAGCCTCTGGCACATCGATTTCTGGCTCGATTTCAAAAGGCTGCTCTTTACGACAGACGTTAACTTCCATGTCAAGTCTTTTGATAAAACTTGCCAAGCCATTGTGAGCTTGGAATCCTTGCATGTCAATGTTTGTTATCAAGTCTATAACTCTCACAGCTCTAGTAACAAACTAAAATAAAAAATTGGCCGCTATAACTATAGTTGAATGTGTACCACTCCTAAAATTTAACTATTTGCTCATACTTACAGTTATGTGTTCCAACTCTTTGTTAGGCCAGTTGATCACCTTCAAGAGACTTTCCATCATACCACAACTGACGAGTGCCTCGCCACCAGCCTCGTAGTTAGCTAGATGATAAAGAAAACTAAAAAGAGCTGTGGCAAGCTGCAGAGGGAAGGGTTGCCCATCTGGTTGTGGTGACGTCAATGACGTTATACATGTCCGCACAAGGACCGGAAGAAAGCCGTGATACGAACTAGCGCCCGTGACATCAATTATCACTTTCAACCGGGAACCAGATTTCCTAAAAATATAAAATATTATAATAAGAGTTAAAAACCAAAAAAAAAAATGTTTTTGGAGTTAAATGCATACTTGGGATGATGCGGGTTACGATCCAAGTGAATTATACTCGTAAGTGTTCGCAGTGCTGCCGCTCGGAGCTCAACAAGATGCGGGTAAGGAAGTTCCAGCAGTTCAACCAGTTCTTCGAGAAGTCCAGCATGAATAAGACTATGCGCGTTCTCTTGGAGAGCATTGCTGTGTACAAGAACAGAGAGAGCTTGCAACCTAGTTTGAACACATTGCAAGCGCCGTCGATAATCTGAAAAGCTGTGAGCTAATCTAATGTGTGTGAAAAGAGCCATCTGAAAAATGACAAAGTCAAATTGTAATGGAATGAAAAAATATATTTAAAAGCAAAAGAACAAAACTTGACATGTTCCTGTACCTGACGGTCCTGAGGTACATTATAAACTTTTAACAAGTCATTCATTATTTGCGCAGGGGTTTTGCCGAGTTTATCTATATTTTCGATGTGTATATATGTTACAAGATTTGTCTGTGCAGTCTTTTTGGCGCTACTACTGCCAGTGGTACCACTGGACGTTTCCAAAGCTGAAGGATTTTCGGCATAAAATTCAAAGTGTAACGTTGTCGCACTTGCGGGAAAAGGCTTTTCTGGTTGTTCTTTGCAGCACTCTGCTAGGCCAAAACCATTTTCTTTGCCACCCCAGCTCTTAAAAACCAAAGTAAAATATCAAAATTAATTACAAAATTTATGCCAACGATAATTTTTACACACCTCTGCTAAATGATTCAGTCGACTAAGTACAGCTTGTCTTTTATCGCTACTTAATCTTGTGATAAAATTACTTCGTTTACTGAACATATACAGGAGTTTTAGGACTCCAAGGACCACATGCATGTCACAACTGGACAGCAAAGTGACAAGGTGTTCCATACTATTATACAAGTGTCGTGAAAAAGAGTGCTCTATTAGCAGCGTAGTAAAATGGAGAACATATAGTAATAAATCTTTTGCCTGCAGAACAAAAAAGTAAAAAATCAATAATAAACATCACCAGGTAAAATTTTTAGTTGAACAAAGTACCTCTCTATTTTGAGGAAGATCGCAGGCCAGTTCCCAGGGGTTTTCTGGGCTCTTGGTGGCCGCCTCCTCCAGAATACTATCAGTAAGATCCAAAACATCAATCCAGTGAAACAGCTCGCATTTTCCAAAGGTCCAAGCATCAATCTGTTTTAACTCCTCTAGCAGTTCAGAGTGTGAGCAAGAGCGCAGCTTGCTTATCAAGGCTTGGCACTCTGGTGGCTAAAATTAAACGTTATTCTTGTTGTTAATCGAGACACCTTCCCGGAGACGCGGAAGATATCGTGGCACTACGAGGAGAGCGATACTCACAACTTCGAAAATGCACTTTTTCAGTCTACTCCTGTCGATCTTCATTTTGATTGAGTTTTCTTCAGAAAGTTAAAGCCTGAAAGTAAACACAAATATACCTATTAGAAAGATCGACAGTTAAGTGCGAACGTTCGCGTGAAGATAGGTGAAGATTTTCGGGAGGGGAGAGAGTTACACGAGACTACTTACGAGAGAGAACATAAAAGTTGGTTGAGTGATTGCGCAAGACACAACTTGACGATGAATCGAGGAAACGCGAATTGTTGAAATAATTTTTTTTTTTTTTAATATCATCGCTTTTTCATGCCCTCTTTATCTCCTCTCATGTGCTCTCATGTGCTCTTTCGGTAGCTCTCCCCTTTTTCTCCGTTTTAACAGAAAAGTTTTTGACAAGTTATCCAAGTGACAGCGAGTTTGTTCCTGTTCTTGCAAAAACGAGCACTTTGAATTCGACCTTATTTCACTCACAAAACACAAAAATTGTTGTCAACCCCGTGTCCGACAGTACTCAAGTCTCAAATCTACGATCATGTCAACTTTTAAATTACTCCCAGGTGTGTACACTGTGTACACTCCAAATGAAGAAATGGGTTACCAAAGTTGGGCAAGAGATAAATGAGGAACGTAATATAAGTTAGGATCAACTGTTCGAGCCTTCGTGTGTAGATATTTTTCTCGCGCAAACTGCAAAGTCACTCCTAACCTCGCCGTGTGCCAGACGAGAGAAAGTTTTTAATAATCGTCTTTTCAGCTTTTCACGCGCACAAATAAGGAAGAGAGAGAGAGAGAGAGAGAGAGAGAGCGAGAGAGAGAGAGAGAGAGAGAGACAATAGGTAAGTACTAGGCCATTACAACGGGTTTATGCTACTTATACATAAAAACGGTGGCGAAAAGTCATCGGAGCAATGCTGGAGAGAAACGGAAGCACGACTAAGAAGTCTCGGGAGGCAAGTAACTCACTCGGCGTCTCCCAAAAACTTGTTCCATGGCCTGCAGCTGCTCCCTTTTTCTCTCTGATGTTCTGCGACGATGCTTGCTTGCGTACTCTTTCTCTCTTTACCTATATGCTTATATGTATAGGTATACGAATATACGTGACTACTGCTGCTTATGCTTAACTCTTAAGTGCTGTATTTTACGTAAACGCAGTAAGTACGCACATATAAGTACGCGTACCTATTAAAGAGAACCTTTATCCTCCTCTCATTCGATATCGAACGATGGATATTTTGTAAGACGGGTAACAATAAAAAAAAAAATTAAGCGAACCTAACCTTTTGATTTTGCATCCGTAAAAACTGCTGCAGTCTCACTCAATGTTATACACTCACATCCTGCTCCGATATTCGATTTACTAATATATATATATATATATATTAGGTATTTCTTCCGATAAAATACTACGAATTTTTGACCCGATAGAGCTCTTAATTGACGATCAACGAATCAAGACCTCCAACATACTTATGTAGTCGTATTATACAGACATACATCCGATTTGGTCAAGTCAACATTAGGTCTTTTATGTACTTTACCTGTCATTTAAAATAGATTTAAGTACTCGGCGATAGGAACTATTAAATTCGAAACGATCGAGTTTTACTATAAATAACCTGTTATCGTTAACAAACTTTGGATGGTTCACAGCGAGCCACAATTCAGAGTATTAAATTTAGCAACATATATAACAGGAAAAACAAAGGAGCACATCACCGAGTACAGAACAGACACACCGACCAACCAACATATAATATATACACACACAAACACACTTTTTATGCTTGTGTATACCAATTACACATGAGAAACAGAACAACAGAAGTTAAATACGATCGAGATGCAACATAAGTACAACACTTTCACGAATCAGAGCGTGATAAAAGAAAAACTATACACGAGAATACGGCGATTTTCTACAGTAGCCCAAGATCAACCCGATTCCTGAAAAATTGTATACTTGGGGTGATAATGATAGTATATTCACCCCTAAGTTTGATTAACAAAAGATATTCGCTGTAAAAAGGTCTAGGTATCATCAAAAATATAAAAATAAAGTATACGTAAGTTAGCAAAAATGCTTTTGAATGACAACGAAATCGTATGAAATAAACATAAGTAGATTGCGTTCTATTCCCGAAGCCGAGGGTTCTCGTGTTAAAAAGCTCCAAGCTATACTATATATACATACAAAGGAATTTCGGTTGTATCATGATCTTCCAAAGTAGGTATAGTGTAAAAATCAAAAGGTAAGTAGTGCTTTCAATCAAATTAGTTTGATTTTTTTTTTATTCATGCGAGAAAGATACACTGGCGTTTTAACTTTGAATTACCATTTATTGAGAACTTCTGAAATTAAATTCCGTAACAACCCCCTTACCAAGAGCCTATCGGATAAAAAAAAACGAATTTTCTGTTATTCCCTTAGGCACTAAAAGCTTTTAAAGTTTTAGTCGAGGTCTGTTTTCCGTATCTGAAGTATTAATGATATCGGCAAATTATTATATTAGAAAAATTTGGAATCGATATACTTCGATAAAAATACACCGCGAGAAAACATTATATAGCAAGTCTTGATATATTTCAATTTCAAGAGAGTTGCAGAACAACCGTTGTTCAGATACGTTTGTTAATGTGTATAATTATGTACACGAATATGTGCACCAGAAAAATTAGTTCCTACACAAGAGCTCATTGTCTACCTGTGTATAAGGGAATAGAAGAGTTAAACAGAATTACGGTAATACAATTATTAACCACGTGACAAGAGTTATTAGCAACGAGACAAAAAAAAATCTGGTCAAACCTGTCTGGATTGAACAAACAAAATTAGAGCGTCATACATAGAAATCGTAAACACAATTTTCATGGACACGAATCATCAACAGACAACAAAAACCTTTACTTACAACGTTTATCTCTTCGAATACTGTAGCTAATCAGCTACATAACTTTGAAGTTACCAAAAAAAAGTAAAACATTGCACGACTAAGTTTACGTTTTTTAAATGTAAAACTACCTGTAATAGGTATAGTACTTTTAAGCAGTATAGCCAACTACATTGTTGGTTGACTGTACATACACCTTATATCAAGCACTAACGTCCATTGATCTTTCTTTGTCTTCTATTTATTTTCCAGAACTATTAAAAAACTTTGCGATTCACAGAAGGTGTTGCATGTATCTAGGTGTATATCGTACTGCGACAAAAAAAAGTGGCTACCTAACCTGTGCGTTCAACATTTTGTAACAAAAAGTACTTGCACGAAAAAAACTACTCACTCGAATCGGAGTGCAGGCACTGCAGTACTTATGCCCCGGCACTCTGAATTCCGATAATCCTTCGTAACAAGAATCTACCCCCCTTTTCCGAATCATCGTACCTACTTACATTTGCCAGATAGCAAGTTTCGCTAAAACAAAACATCAAGGAGTACTTACATTCAAGAAACAAACGCGAACGGAAAGACACCTACACCTATACCTACTTTATATCTTCCGAAAATGAGAGAAAGAGAACAAAAGCGGAGCGAAAAAAAAGACAGGTGAACGACTTAAGTACGTTCAGGAAAAAAAAAGAAACCTCTTGGGTCCTGCGGCTTACCCCCGAACACAAAAAGCCTATATATATACACGAACAAGTTGAAATGACGACGACGATGACGACGACGATGACGACGACAGGAGAATGAGGAGAGAGGAGCTACGCTGACTATACTTACTGCGTATTGACCTTGGCGACGTTCTGGGAACGTGGGGCCTCGGCGTCGAGGAGGCCTCTCTTCCGCTGGAGCTCGGAACTCTCGGAAGTCGTGAAAGTGGAGGAAGCGCTCAGCGCGAGCGCGAGCATCGCGCTTCGTGCGCTTTCACACAGACTCCGGCCCCTCGAGCTCTTCTTCGTCGTCGTTCAAGTCGTATTTCTACCAAGGATGCCACGAATTGCTGACGCACACCAAGTATACCTTTGCTCGACCGTCCTCGAGAGACAACTGACCTCGGCGATGAGGCTATCAAACAGATTTTGCCGTGTTGGCTTGTAATACGCTGCGCCTATTATATACTGCCTGATGTGCAGACAGAGGTGCAGACGCCAGACACTGCAGGCCTGTGCGCGCTGCTGCTCGTCTGATTTTGACTGCTTTTCGATTCGATTCCGCGATACGATCTCACGATGATGTTCGTTCGTTCCACTTCGTTGCGATTGTTGCGGGGAGTTGTTTCTTCGTTGTGTCGTTGTCGGTTGTTGCCACCGCACTTATGTAAATAATTATTGTGTTAGTATGATAGTAAGTCGTTTAAAATCATCTATAGCACCTATATAGTTCGGTAGTTGGCTCCAAACATTCAAACAATTGGTGGAGATATGAAATAATACGAGAATTTGTTAACAAAATTTATGTTTCTCGAAGAGTTTAAGAATAGAGTGATTTTAAGAATTTTATAGAGTTAAGGGCGTGCATATAGTCTACTGTACCGACTTACCTCAAATGCTATTTTCCATCTTATTTTCAATAAATAAAGCGATCCCGAAACGGAAAATCCATTCAAATTTTTGGTTTGACTCACTTTTGAGGCTGTAAGATGGAAAACTGCCTGTATTTGAGGTAAGTATATATAGGCCGATAGAAAATCTTTTTAAACAGATAATTGTCAACCAAGGTCACATTTTGGATATTACATGCAAAAAAACTCCCTGATTACGGGAAAAATAGTAAAAACAATGTACGTTTGTTTAAACTCGATAAAAACACTCATTAAAGCTTCTGTTGCGAATATCTCGTAAACGGCAATAGATAGAAGAAAAATGAAAATACCATCGTGTAGAGCGGAAAATTTCCTATTGATTTGGTTTACTACTTTTGTTTTGTCCCATTCAAAATTTCGAGATAAAAAACAGTTAATGATTCTCTGTCTCACTCACACAAAATAATTATATTGAATGCATATTTTTTTTTAAATTTGGTATTATTATGTAATAATATTATTTAAATGATTTATTGCATTATTTCTTGTTAAGCAAAATATGAAATTTAAAATTGTTGATCTAATAATGGAAGTCTTACATGGTAACTCTCTTAAGAGATTGTTTTTCCAACCGAAAACAAGTACCAAAGTTGAGAAACGCGAAAAATTGAAAGTACTTGAAAACTCTAATGCAAAAATCATTTTATTTCCATAATGTTTGGATATTACATAGCTTGTAGTACATATATAATTATATGCTCTTCGCTCTAAGCTCTAGGCCGTATACCATACCGTACGTATACGGAATCGGCAAAAGTAGCGTGCATTGCGATGATGCGATCAGTCAGTGAAATATACCCTATAGGCCATAGGCCTAGGGCTGCAGTGAGGCGGTGAGGCCTGTGAGAAGTGTGAGAGCAGAGACAGGGGCTGAGGGGCAGACATATAATAGGGCTGCTGCTGGACTGGAACTACTGGAAGTGCTGGACCTGCTGGCACTGCTGTTGCTTGCCTTGCCAAGCAGTGCTTGTTACATTATGCTGCAGTTAGAGGTGAGACTGTGAGAGAGCTGTTCAAACTGTTGAAATAAATAAGACTAGAGCTTTACGTTAGGGAGTGGGACGGTGAATGAATAAGGATGGACGTCGGAGTATGTACAAGTGCGTAACGTTCGCCTCGAGGTCCAGCGTATATTGTTGCCATCGTTGATGGTAATCGTCGGTAAATCGTCTCGGGGAACGAACAGCAACAGCCGAACAAGTGAAGTGGTCTGGTGCCCAAAAAGGATATGTACAGAAGCTTGTTCCGCAAATCCGCAGTGCAGTGCAGACTGCCAGCAGCAGCGGAGCAAAGCAGAGTCTCTGCTGCAGAGTCTGCATGACCAGAGAGTGTGTTAGTAATTTCGCGCGCGCGCGCGAAAGTATTATGGATTATGCCGATTATGGCCACCTTGGGTCCTGACTCCTGTGTACAGGTCTTCTTCTGGACCTTCTGATGGGCCTCGTCTGTTAATGACTGTTTGTGATCTCATTGCAATTTACCTGCTTAGTGCATACTGTAGCGTGTGTATAAGATATCAATTGCACGTGCTTATTATATTGAAGAGGCAGAATTCCGAGCTGGTGAAAGTGTCCCTTCATGACTCCTACAAAGTGAGTGGCATATATGTGTGTAAAAAGTATATAGATATATTAAGTACATAAACTACAATTATTATGTACCAGAGCTGCCGGTGATGTGCTGCAGGAAATAGTGAGATATATGGCCTTGGTCGTGGGGTACTTAATTACCTACTTGCATCTATTGTAAATGTAAGCGTGTGTGCGTGTGGGGTGAAAATTCTTCCATCTAATCTTATGGTGATGATACCTATGGGAGATGTCTATGTTCTGTGTGTGCCTGTGGGTCTAACTTATATGCATGGACAAAAGAAAAGCATAGTGTACATGTACCCTGGTTTGGCATAGTTGCTTAACTTATTGGCTTGCTTGCTTGTTTGTTATCTGCAATTGTACTCACCTAACCCTTGTAAATCTCATTTTGCATTTACTGATGGTATTTATTTTTATCGACGTTTCTAGATTGATAGAAAATGACAGTATTAGAAGCAGAGGAAGATACTGATGAACACCCTAACCCTCCAAGGAAGAAACTTTGTCTCTCTCTTTCTTTATCAGAGAGACACAATCAAGGAGTTAACAAAAGTAAACCTGATACTCAGTCTGCTGGACGGGCTGGTACTAGCCAATCACGTCCTTTGCAATTTAGTAAGTTCAAGTTACTTGCATTGTCAAAAGAATGGGTATTAATGTTTAAACTTTAAATTTATAAACATATTTACTTACAGACAACAAGCAATTAAAAATGTTGAATGACTTTCAAAGGCTAAGTAGCACTCATAGAGACCCTGGATATGATTTTTCTTCAAACGTTGTATCTGGAGGCTTAAAGATTGCGACTCTGTGTAATTTGGGAAACACCTGTTTTTTGAATAGTGTACTTTATACCCTACGCTGCACACCATCTTTCTTACACAATCTCCATCATCTAGCAACAGATTTGTCCATCATAAGTGAAAGGCAGCTTCAAACAAAAGTAAGTGCTGATTTAAAGTTGATCCTTTAACCGAATTCGTGATTTATAATTCAATGCTCAATTTTTACAATTGCAGATTAAAATATCTTCATTGGGTCGAACTGGTGTATCATCGACAACGAGTAGCAATCGTAGTTGGAGCAATAAAGATCTCCCATCACTGACAGCGGCCAGTACAGCAACAGAACTGATTAAGCCTCGAATTCAAGTTGCTACTGAAAGGTTGCATGAATTATTTACATCGTTAAGAGAATTAGAAGCAAGAGAAAACTCTGAACCATTTCAGCCTGATGCTTTTCTACAAGCCTTAAGGTACAGGACTCACTATGTTTTATATTAAATCATCATATTCTAGTGAAAGTTTGCGTCAATACTATTAATACTAATCATCTTATTACATATCGAGTTTTTAAATAACAAATTTCTATTTCACTGTAGGGATGTCAATCCCATATTTGAGGGTAATCAGCAACAGGATGCCCACGAACTACTCGTCTGCCTCCTCGACAATATTCGTGAAACGTTCCAGCTGCTCGTTCGACACCGAGAAAATCAATTCAATTGGCGAATCGATGGAGGCACTAGCAGCCAAACTGACTTTCTGCGGGACAGCAGGGCAGTGCAGTCTGATAGCAGCAAACGTGGAACGCGCAAATCGCAAAAGTCGAAAAAAAAGCCATCAGCGAGTTCTCTGCGAGCGTCAAGCGCGAGTGCACTCGTTCAGACGAATCTAAATGGTGCTATTGCCACCAAAACTTCAAGCTTGCAGCAGCAACTGGAAAATGGGAGCATTACACCGCCCGCTATGAGTAATGGTGAGCTCGATTCGCTCGGATCATTCGAAAATAAAAAGTGTTTCATTTCTGAAGACTTTGAAGGTGTCAGTCTGTTGCGAACCACGTGCCTGGAGTGCGAACAGGTCACAGAAAGAAAGGAGACCTTCTGTGATATATGTGTTCCCATTGAAATTGATCGTTCCAACGAAAAAGGTGACTACCACAAAGAGCACGAACAATCTTCTGTGATGATTTGTGTCCTTATCATTGGTAACTTAATTTTTTTCAGATGAAGATGGAAAGACCATGGATTGTAGTGCTATTTATAAAAAAGCAGTAGTTATGAGTGAATTGTTATGTGATAAAAATAAATACTGGTGTGCCACATGTCTTCGGTATAACGAAGCCAGACGAGCTATATGCTTTCCTTCATTGCCAAGATTACTTGTTTTACAATTGAAAAGATTCTCTACCGCTGCTGGGTATAATATTCACTTGTTATACTTTATTGTACTTTAAAAATTATCAATCCCAATAAATTATTTTTAAACTGCAGTTCCATGGAAAAAATTAATAACCACATGCCAACGCCTTTAAACCTGCAATGTTTCTGCGAGGATTGCAACAATATAACGGATCAACTGCGTCATGGTTCTAGTTCGTCGTCCAATGCCCCAGCTAAAGATCCGAGTCAACGGCACGTTTATAATCTTTATTCGGTAATAATGCATCAAGGAGCAACCATGACAGCCGGTCATTATGTTGCTTATACGCGCTTGCCTGGGGAATCTTCTCATACTGAGTATCAGCAATGTGAACGTGACAATGCTCAACGCCAAAAAAATCAGGTAAATAATGTTTTTTTTTTAATTGTTATTTGTCGAATCAACCAACTTTGATGTGATTTTATTTTCTCCTGTAGCAGAGTCATTCAACAAATGTTCACCACAATGGTCAGCACAGCTCGGACAATAGCAAGATCACGGCATTTTTCAGCTGTTTTGGCAACAAACCGACTGAGAACAAGGAGGTGCCTTTGCGAGGCAAACAACAACAGCAACAAGTTAAAGGTTGCAGAGGTAACGATTGTTGCGGCATCAGACAAGCGGCCCGCCAAGGTGGTACGTGGCTCGAGTGTGACGATGAGGCGGTCCGCGTTATACCCGTGCGGGAACTCCAGGACAAGCTCGCACCCAACCCCAGAAATTCTGCTACACCGTACCTTCTCTTCTACGTGAGATCCACAGCGACAGCGACGTCTACGACTGCTACAGTTACGACAGCGACGGCGACAACTACGACAATGACGACGACAACGACTTGAAGCTTTTTCAACAGCCAAATTCAGCGCCCACCGATGAACCCGTCGACGTCATAGTGGTAAAACTATGGCACTTTCATACATTGGTCGTGCCTAAAAAGCGTGTAAATAAAAGTGTGATTGTAGTTATTTCAGAAATGTGAATGAAGGAAGAATGATAGCGTTATGTTGATGCTCTTTTTTACTGACTAACGTGCGATACTTTTATTTTACTTGTGCGAACTTAATCTATGCTTTGATTTGTATTTTTTTTTTTTTTCCATGAGCAAAATATGTATGGGTTGTCAATCTAAAATTTGAGGGATGTGTGATATTTTTACAAACTATACTCTTAGATTGAGTAAGTTTTTAAGAATCTCGTAATTTTAAATAATTGTACAAACTTCCTTGACCCTTCAACGGTCCATTCTGTAACAGAGACATGAGTACTTAGGTACGCAATGTCCTTTTCTTCCTCGTACTTGGACAAGTACTTGTACTTGTAGTATTAGATGGCCTTGAATATATTGTGCTTAGCAGGTGTGAGAAAATACATGCCCATGTTCTCTTACCTCTCTCCTGTTGTACTCGTTTGATTCGCCCACTTGGGAGCAAGATGCGTTGTATTATTTGAAAAAGCCATGCGTGATTTAGACATTGCATCTTATTAAACTATTCTAGATTCTTGCACCGTTTGAGGGTGAAAAGGAATATGAACTAATGTTTCTTTTTTTTTTTTTTATCATGATTATAAAAATATAATGGACAATTGCGTAAATAAAATTATTTTTTATTTTTATTATTATGATTACTATAATTTTTATTATCATGCAAAGTATATGAGGCCTGTCAATAAAGTAATAATTTCAACAGTATGCATGACATGTGGTTTTTTAACGTTTAGAAAAACCATTTGAGAAGAACATTGAAAATTGATTCGCTAAATGCGTAATATTTCTTAAGTGTTGTCCGTAAGTGAAAAAATTTTCAAACAAGAGTCAATTTTTTTTAATACAATACTCGGATCTTCCTCTGTGAAGTATTCATAGCTGCGTCTTGTTCACGATGACTGAAAAGTTCGGTCTCAACATTGTAAAGCCATGTTATTAAAATATACATATTGTCAATAATAGTTGATGATGCATTTATTTATTGATTATAATATAATATTACTTTTTATAGTCGAATTTGGAAAATATTTTGCATTGGCATGAAAATGATGGATGATGGTTGAAATAAATTTGAAACAAATGTTACACAAAAAACTGGTTGGAAAGTGTTTAATATCATCACCGTGTAAAAACGTAACATACATCTGAACCCTCCATTACACGCCGCTTCATGCGACAATGTAAAGGTTTTAAATTCTTACGGGATCTCGGATGAAAAGAAAAAGAAAAAAAAAAAAATATGCTTGTTAGCTGTATATCGAATCGTCGCATCATGAGCGACAGCTGCCATAACTTGATTGTCGTATGGCAGGCATCGGATTCTCCATATCTGCGACAAAAGCAGTAGACCAATTTTTTCAATGCTTCTAAAAAAATACATTGAAATAATAAATGTGTCAATTCTGCCAATGGCAATAAAATCGGATGAATAAAAGTTTCCATCAGTTTGTTTGCGCTCCACGTATGATACAAAAAATTCTACAAACGCCAAATCCCATTGTTTTTTTGTTTTCTTTTTTCTTCCTGTACCTGCTCATACTCTATGTGTATTATCTAAATGATATTGTATGCTGCAGGTGTTGTTGGTCGACAAAGGCACCATATACCAGATGTTGTGCATAACTGTACAAGTAAAACACTCGCATGCTATGCGAGTGTACACCCCGTGCCGATGAATGCCCGCAAGCCCAATCGTAAAAAATCCATATATCGAGCAACGTTTACACCCCATATGGGGGTCAGTGGTGTGGGTGGATTTGTGTGTGATTTCCAACAGCCGCGCGCGCGCGCGCTATCGCGACTGACTTGCTTTTATTACACCCGCGAGGGAAAAAGGAAGCGCGCGCCTGGGCCAGTGCTCGGCTCGTCGAGCTTTCAGGAACGCTCGGTCAATTGTTCCCGCTCTGTTTTACATTCCTTCGTCAACGCTCCGGTTCTGCGTTTTGGGCATCTTTGCAAAGGAGAGCGACCGAGAGAAATGCTGCGGATCCAACCGATCTCGTTTTCTTGGACCCTCGAGTAGTACTTAATTGGATCGTAGAGGTGAGTGTGCGGGTGCCAGTCGATATCGCGCTGTTGTCGCGCAGAATTTATTTTGGCGTGCTGGTGGCGACGATACATCGTATATAATCATCTGTAATATACTATATACTATTATTACATCGAGCTAGCTGTGTCGTTTGGATTTCTTGGTTTTTCGTGATATTCTTTTTTTTTTTTTTCAAAATCAACGCTCATGAGTTTGTTGTATCATATCGTTTAACATACAATTTTTGTTTACCGATCTGTCGTACATCGATAGTTGTATCTTTGAGCTTTTTTTTTCATTCGCCGTTGTATACGCTTTTATTATATGCTTGCAAGAGTAACGAATGATATTTTTATTATAATATTTCGAAAAGTACAAAATAATATACATATAAATTGTAGCTAATTATAAATCACTGAATTTGCAGCTGTGATGGATCTTTGCAATGTTGCTGATATCCGCGATGTGTATAATATGTGTATTTGTTACTTTTTCGATCATTGATATTTGCTATACTATTTTTACGACGTAACATTGATTTGTCGCGGAAAAGTAAACACCACAAACACAAACATACAGAAATTTCTTGACGAGTGATATGTATATCGTAGAAAAATTTATTGACATTTTTTTACTTGCATGTATGTATATAATATATACACAACTACAACAAAAACTCGAGAGGAAATCGGCAAGCGCGAGAGTTTCCGAGAGCGAGAGATTCGAAAAGGTAATAACCGAGCTTAAAAACTCTCCTCCGTCACGTGCATTTATTCATTCGTTTATTTACATTATGTGTTTTTTCTTCGCATCGGCAATCACACAAGCATAATATACATATTACACTACTACAATGCAAGCGTCTGCAGCACGAGTAAAGGAAACAAAAAATTGTGATCGGCACTGCATCACTATATATTATACATAGTCTTCGTATGTACATATAAGTTATAGTTGTGCTCCATAATAAAGTGACAGGATGTATAATATGAGTATATATTTATATATCCACGGGTCGATGCAAGCACACTCCGTGTCTGTGACGTGGTCGGTATACTTGTACAACGTCAAGGTATAACATATAACATATCCTACATTGTTCGTTACGTGCGTATTATATAGCAATAAGGTATACGGCGTGCAAGTATGATATAGCATATAGCGCGGAAAATTCGATACGCGTGCTGATTTTTTTTTTTTTTACACGTGGACGCGAAATCGCCCGTTCATTAAGTATGAAGTGTGTAGCACACCTGTATAATCGTTTATCCTTATTCGGGGTCACCTAGCTAGCTGTATATATACACATATATTACGCTGAGCTCAGATTAACTTTTTTTTTTTTTTTTTTTTTTTTTTTTTTTTTTTTTTTTTTTTTTTTTTTTTTTTTTTTTTTTTTTTTTTTTTTTTTTTTTTTTTTTTTTTTTTTTATAAAATTTGTCATCATACGGATGGACGAAACAGTGTGTTATATTACATTGTTCTTCGATTCATTGAATTAAATAGATTTTTCATTTCTTTTTCCGGTATTGTGTATAATATAATATGTGCACGCATCTCTATATACGAATTCCATTCAATGGCTCAAGTATATTTGGTATTTTCGCTAATACCATGCAATGTTTGTCATTTTTCTTTTAACAAAGCGGCGAATCGATCGTTTTACTTTTCGTGGAGAGCTTGAATCTGATATTTTTTTCCTCAGGCTCTATTATCGTATATTTTCCTTGGTGGGAAAATCCGAACGGTATACCTGTTTCCGTGGAAGCGCCGAATCGTATTTGTTATATGGAGTGACACTACGAGTTGTATACATAAACATTAATTGGTGAAAAGTAGTGTAACTGTATAAGGGTGAGGAAACCACGCATCACCCGAGTATTACTGGCACTCACTATACGTATGGCCTACTTTGATGATGGAAGGGTGACGGTTATTGTTCATGAATAAGCTCATCAAAAACCATGACGTGTACACACACTTCACAGCAGTACACCCGTTATCAATCCAATCGAAAAAAAAAGCATCCGAAAATAAAGTGAACATTGTCCGTAAAATTGGACATTTCTCTTCGAAACCGATGGTTCTACAGTATCATAAATTTCCAAGAATTGTACCCGAACGCATGAAAATTTGTACACGCGTTAATCGATCCTAATTGCTCATTTTTTCTCAGAATCGTCAAAGAAAATAAACACTCATCATACATGCAGTGGATCGATGCATCGGTATAATACATACGTTTTTACATCTACGATGACTGAATTTTCGTACAAACTTGGAACTCGTGCTTGTTCGATTGTGGGCAAATAAGCCCACTGTCCGGGTGACTGACGGCACATTAATAAACTTGTCCTATTTCGTACAGCGGTAAAAATAAGGGCGGAAAATTACACACCTGTCGTACCCTATACATACTGTCGTTCGCAAGGTATAAATCCACGTCGTTATTGATGATTTCGTTAGTTTCTCGGTCCACGGGGGGTGAGCAAACAAAATAGGAAGACACATCACGCACCCGCGGGTGCGCGCGATGTTACGCGTGTACTTTGCGTTCAGCGAACATACAATACAATATACGTCACGCAGAAACGATGTTGCGGTTGAACAGTGCACGATCATTGTTGTTGCTGTTTTTTCACCCAAAAATCTCCAAGGTACAGTATAGATGCACCCACGCAATACCAATCCATACGCATGAAATATGCATCCGTGCATGGCAATGGAAAGGAGAAAAAAAATCCACGTCGAGCTTTTTATGTACACCCGCACCTTGTGCTACATAATTCAACGGTCCATGTATTACACGGACGCGTGTACGGCACAATAACATCATCACGCATCGATCTCAAACTACACGTGCAATATTCGTACGTTGTGATGTAAAAACCCAGCGCCGACAGTCCTCTAATCGCGGTGTGGCACCGATATCTTTACATTACAGATCGCGCCTGCGGTTATTTCTGAAAGACGCGCGCGCGCGCGACGGGCGAACGAGGGGGAGGGAAAAAAACAAAAACGCCCCGGCGACGATAAAATCATGAGGTATCAGGAACAGGTGACCGTCGACCTCGCGAAAATGGTCTACACGGCCGTGGCCTACCTGGCCCTCGCCGGCGCGGCGTGGCTCCTCATGCGGCTCGTCCAGGCCTGCTTCTGGCTGCCCCGGCACATGAGGCGCCAGAACGACGTGCAGACCATGCTGCAGACCAAAGTGAGTTTTTTTTTTTTTGTGTTTTTTGTTGG
>JAPYYV010003878.1:0-19931 GCA_030522625.1 Copidosoma aretas
CTATTTTCAATCAATTGCATATGATATATATACCACATGTACCTGTTTTCAAAATTTTTACGTAGAGATTGTGAAATTTTCAACTTCCCACATTTTTTTGAGGTTATGATCCATCATAATTAAAAAAGTTGCAGTGATACGTTTAAGACAATCATCTGACAAAAATTTAAAAAAAAAATTTGAAATCGGTTGAAATTTGTGGTCAAGGCAGATTTTTTTTTCAAAAAAAATCAGTTTTTCCCCACTGTGCGAGGGGGCGAGGGGGGCAGGGGGAGGGGGATTAGCGACTAAATCCGGTCAGTACAACTATAGAATATAAGATATATACATACATACATACATATATATATATATATATATATATAAGAAGGCTTTGAGAATAATGAGAAATTATTTTTCTTATTATATGTTTATTCATTCATATGAAATGGATAATTGACATTTTTTTCAAAAAAATGCCCGTTGAATAAATAACCGGCATTTGCATCGATCTGCTGAGCGTGCAAAAATTTTTTCGTAATTTTTTACTGTATTTAAATAAAAATAAGAACAAGTCTTTTCATGTATGAATTACTCGCACATGCACGCACACTTACACACATTTACACAGACATCCACACGTATGTACATACATAAACACAAACAGACTAACACGAGGTATATATATTACACTATACATTGAAATGGCCGGATTAGGAATTTTGACGCTCTACGCCAACTCTCGGCTGCCATCCCCCTTGTTAGTAGAAAAATTTCAAAATCTTATAACGCCTATTTAATTACAAGCTTCTGTTTTGTTTGCTTAGAAGCAAACAACAAACTTAGTTTTGCTTGAAATATTGTAATTTCATACATCAATTTCTTTGAACTATAGGTGATATGTATGCCTTAGAGGTGATATTTCTCTTATAAATACATTGATAAATAAACAAATTTTTGTATTTACAACAATTTTTTCCGAGCTTGTTTTCAGCAAACTTTTTAATAACCATATCGCAATCTAATAAAAACGTTAATTCAGATTTAATACTTGTACTCTTACCAAGGTAGATACGGTCCGGTTTAAAAGAAAGTGTCAGCTGCAACATACTGGTCAGAAGCGGTCTAAGTGATCAAATACAAATGAGAATCCTCTAATGTCCGAGCGCTCCAACCGTTCCAGTGGTTTGATCAACGTGTAATATTTTATGATAACATTGAGTCGACAAATAGACACACTTTAAACTTAAGTATTATGTTATTGTGTCTATTTGTAATTTGAAATCCACCCCTCTTATACGATCTCATCTTTATCAACCGCCAAGCGACTTCTTTTCATTGGGTATATTCTTAATGACAACTTGACTAGTGTCGCCTGACACTCTAGTGTCGCATCATTTGAAATACGTTTATTATATACAAAATAATAACATATCTTGTCTCGCCTTTGCTGCCCCTGCCGCCCCCTCACAACTTGCCGCCCATACGCCAGTGCGTACTTGATGTATACCTTAATACGGCCCTGTCGTGGTTAGTTACTTCGTATATTAAACTATCCGTGTCCATATATAGTAGTTTACAATCATCTCCTAGCTTTGAGAGCATGTAGTCACACTGACATCGGTACACAGGTGTCTTGGACGAATCTAACACGCAAATTTAAATAAATATAGGCTTTTTTATCATCACTTTAGTTCGCTGTAGCTGAACAGCCACAAAGTTTTCGTCAAAAATATCGCAGCTGTGAAAAGTAGGTTTCGTTATATAGACTGCCTCGTAGCGCCCATCTTAATGATTTAAAAGCTTAATATCAATTCATTTTCCTTAAATTTCCGTTGTTTTTAAAAATGGAATTTTGAAATAGTATAAAAATCATTTTTTTAAACTCATTTTCGGTTTTTTTCCGCTCATTACTATTTTAATCGATTTACTTCTTAAGCCATGCACTATGCCAGAATTTTTCGGCTCTATAAATTTTTGTTATTCGTAATTCTTGAGCTACTACTTATTTTAGCGCTGTAATGTAGGACACACTTATTTCCATTGATTCACGTCATCATTAATTTTGTTTGCTTTGATTCTGGAGCTGAAATATGCTGAGAGCAAAATAGAAGATCTTTGTGCTTGTCTTGGAGATCCACTGGATATTCCAAAACCACCTCTAAAATGTACCTATAGGCACTTTTATTACCAATATTGTAAAAATCTTGTGGTGCATATCCGTACAATAGCTTTTTACAAGCAGTACATTCATATATTTATCTTTTCTTTTCTGCTGTCAAATGACGGTGTAAAGTTTTATAATTATTTTTTTTTTCTCCAAATAATATACATTACCTCAAATGTTATTCTGTTTTTCAAATTAAGGTATTTATTTTGCTGCACGGGGAAGGTTTTCCTATTGGAATTGTAAGTATTTTCGTATTTTGAATATTTTGACCCTTGATTTAAATTTTTACGCGAAGCATGTACTTGTCATGTTGATAAAATGGCCCATTGAAAGCATTTTTGATCCTTATTCTGCACATTGACGCAAGCTTTCTTCCTCGTAATGGGAGAAGAAAGTTCTATATATGAACTTGCATAAACCGCCTGATTCTTATTTATATAAAATTCATAATGGAGCCCAGAGTCCACCCAGAGTCTTTCTGTTGAAATTCCTCAGTATCAGTACAAATAAGCTTTTGCATATTTGTTTCAAACCATTCGTTCAAGTCCGTTGTATGTCAAAGAACACTAAAACTTTGTGTTAAAATATTTAACTTCAACAGTTTCAATATCATTTTTTACCATGGCAAATTCCGCTGCTAGCACTGTACTAATTTTCAAAGCGTGCTGCTCATTAAGAATTTCTCTGACTTTTATAACAAATTTTTTTTCCCCAGACTTCTGATTTTTATCTTGGGACCATATAAATTTTGTAAAGTCACATTCAGTACAGAGATAAATGATTTTTGTTCAGAGTTCTCTACGAATACGACGTGTACATTTTATCTAAGATAGACAGTTACTTTCATCATGTTTCCTAACCATTTTTACGATCTCAGTTGAGAAATAATTGAATTTCACTACTTCTTGGACTCTATCACTACTTTTTCAGCTACTTCTTATCTCAATATTAAAAAATTTCTTCTGTATCCTTAGTTTTACAAGAATATTTATATTTGTTAGTTCCTATCATCAACTCATCTGTCTTGTCTTCTTTTATAAAATACATTTGCTTGAAACTGTTTTTTTCGTTATTAACCGGATTATGAACATTCAAACTAACTGCGTCACATGTGATTTCTAATATTTCACTTATCACTTTAATTTCTATTCAATCCTCTCGGAGTGTTCATCTTTCGTCACAGTCACCTTCGTCAAAATTTGAAAGATACTCTTTAGACCCCAACATTACATGTTGGGACTCAGTTCTACATTCTTCATTTGTTCTAATACTATTATTACTTACTGACGTATGTGTTTCGCACTTTTCGATAACTGTACGATTCATAGTTACAATCTGACTTCTATTCGACTGCGTATCGACAACTTTGGTTGCAATGTGTTTCAGGCGCCTGTTTGAAAAAAAAAGAAATTACATTTTAGAACAAAAATTACGTTTTTTTCTCTAAGTTACGAATAATTTTATCATCGATAAATTTTTTTTTTTCTACGTGTATAAAAATAATCTTATTTAGAGTTAATTTTGTCAGAATAATAATAATTAAAGTAGATGAGAACATTTAAAACTTAAAATAAGCAAAAAAAAATACGATTAGAATTATTTTACAACGAAAATATGGAATTCTTATATTGTTCTTCATAAGATGATAATAATCACAATTATTAAATATCGCATAACAAATAAACAATTGTTAAAACTGATGGAAAAAGCAAACAACATTGTAACATTCTTTTGTTGTGGGGGTGCTAGTGTGGTATCGACGTCAATTTTACTCCTCCTAGTGTTTTTGCTTCATTCATTGTTTTATTGGCGTCTTTAATATCAAAATCCAGTGAACTTACAGGTAAAAAAATTTACAATCGTGCAGCAATTACTGTCTTTTTAGTGTGTTATTTGCCTTGCATATTAAATTTTCTCACGATAACCTCAAATTTCCTCGTGTGCAAGTGTTACCAGGTTCTTCATTCGTTAAGAAAGTCAGAGGTCGGCCTCGCAGCTTCCTGTGACTGGCCTTGTTGATGATAGGGCTCATACGCTTTGCCCTAGAGTTTGCCTAAACACCCTGTCCGCGAAGTGGAAGTGCTCGCATGGCCCATGGAAGCTGCTCACTGTTTATCGTGTCCGGCAGTCTTCCATAGGGAGTGCATAAAGGCGGCCCACTGCAGCACGAGGATTGGCGGCAATAATGTAAAAGAGATTTTTTGTGAGGATTGTCTTGCATGTCTATCATGCAACCATGATACGGTCGACTTACCGCTTCTGCTTAACGCTTATTTTGATGCGGAAGCCCTCTGTTGGGCTTTGCGGGACCTGGCTCAGAGTCCCGTCGTTCATTGTTGCCTGATCATCGTGCTGTTGACCTGGTTGATGGTTCAACCTCTCATCACGTCTATGATTCTGCTAAAGGTGCTCTACAGGAGACGGTGGGCTGTGCGGCTTGTCGCTCAACCACTCTGGGACAGTCGAACCGCAGCTACAGCAGTAGATACATTTAGCTTTCTACGTATGGCCACACTGCCGTTACTCCGCCGTCAGCTCCTCCGGAATCCTTGCTTCAGTGTATGCTTGTAGACACTATTAGAGCTGAACTTCGAAGCTCGTTGCCAAAGTATATTGCTGAGATCTCCAAGTCTCTGAAGATGAAACTGCATCAGGATATTAGGGAACTGTCTGGCAGGTTGCCCTCTTGTAAAGACAGGTTGGGTAACGTTATGCATGACGTCGTGTCCATGTCTGCACGCCTTGATTCCTCGGATAGTGAATTGGTGGCTGATTCTTGCAATCCCAGTTTTATCTATAATGAGTTAGAGGAAAATAAAAAGAGATTAAATAACCTAATTGTTGTGGGTATTCCAGAGACTCGTAATCATGAGCTGGCTGATGAGGCACCTCTGGACGACCTGACCAGGGTGGGTCGGATTTTCTCTAACTTGAAGTTTGTCAACGAATCGTGTAAGGCCATCACTGTGTCTTCTGTATCAAGGACCGGGTGTCCTAAGCCTGGAAAAAGCAGACCATTGTGTGTCACCCTGGGCTCTAGGAACCAGATTTTCGGTTTGATTTCGTGTTTGGCGCAGCTACACACGGGTCTTAAGGTTTTCACAGATAAGACGAGCGCTTAGTGCAGAAATTTGCTCCACATAAAAGGATATACAGACTCCTAGAACGTGGTGGTCTACTGATGCAGGTGAAGCTTCATTCACCTTGGATGGCTACGAGGTCTAAACGCAGGACAGAGTACCTACTGCATCAGATTCAATCAGGGACAGAAGAGTATTGATTGCCGTCTCCTCGAGACTACGCAGTGTACGTCTTGAGTCATGCTCCAGTGACTTTAAGGCACTATTCGTTCATATCAGGGGTCGTACGTCTGGCCTAATAATCAGTGCAGTGTATATAGCGCCAGCGTCTAACATGAAGTGCTATGCGCGATATGCTGCCTTCGCTGAGTGTTCTGTGCGTGATCATGATAGTGATAATATTCTGCTTCTTGGAGATTTCAATCTGCTCGGCATCTCTTGGGTGAATGATCCACTATGCACTACAAATACTCGGTACGTGGTCCCGGACACAGTAGTCTCTGCTTTAATAGTGCGTGACTTATTTTTGATGTTGGGCCTTGCCCAAGTTCATGGAGTTTTATCAAATGTCAAATCATATACTATAGACATATGCTTCAGTTCGTGTCACAGTGTAAAATGTCACCGTCCAATGTATGTTCTCTCTAGGATTGATGTGCACCACCCATCGGCAAATTTTGTGTTACCCAAGTTTATCAAGTGCAATACAAAACGGCAAGAGCCCTATAGAGACTTTAGGAATGCTGACTTTAATGCGATGTCTGCTTCCCTCTCTTTTGTTGATTGGTCCTAATTCCTCGAACCCTTTCATACTAATGTGAATCTTATGTGTAATAAATTTTATAATTTGGTGAATGGGTTATTGAACGATCATGTACCAATCAAGACGGGGGTAGGGTGAAGTAATTTTTTGCACGGATTCTGTGCTAGATTACACTGAGTATGAACAAAATTCGTATAATCAACTCAGTAGGAAACTATAGACTACTTTTTTTACTTCTTTCTTTTGGGACAGTTGCTGGAAAAGGTTATTTATTACCTCAGTTTTTCTTACCCCGACCAGACGTTGCAATAACATGACAAGCTGTTAGTAACTGTAAGGGGATGAACAAGTTTTCAGTCATCAATTATGTATTATTTTAACGGCATTGGATTTTGAAACATCCGATCGACCCATACTTGACAACTGATTATACCATTTTTTTTGCAATTTTACATCGCTCTGAAAAATTTGACCATTTTTTAGAAAGCAAGCATCGGAGATAAAATCTAATCGAAATCTAAGTCAGTAACAAAATCTAATCAGAAGAACCTGCAATGAAGATTAACTCTTATTCTTTTCCTTTTCAACAATAAGTGTTGTTTGTGCTGGCGACTTGCTTCTTAAGTTAATACTTTGCATCGGTACTACGCATTCCTTCGACACACAGTGGTTCTCTGATTCTGCTGATCTTAAGGTCACTTTAAAATTACCATGTCTACTAATTAAACAGTCCTTATTCATATGTTCGGTTTGGACTATATTTTCCAATGATCAAAATACGACGTATGAATTTTAAAATGAAGTATTGATCGACTGCATGAATAATGATTCATTGAATTTATACCTAAGTAACTGATTCTCGTATGTGAGCACGTAAATCCTTTGTTTGCTTTGGATTTCCGTTGCTTGGACAAAATTTTCGATACATAAGTATACAAGATGTTTTGCTTCTAGATTATACATAATTATTTCTACTTCTATTTACTCCATACAATTCCTTAAAAACTATCAGCTAGATCTAATATAAATTTGAAACTAACAATAATTTGTTTTTCATGAAATATTACAATTAAAAATGATAATTGTGGTCCTCAGTGTATCACGATTCATGTCAGTAAATGAAAATATATTCAACGAAAACAAAGGTTAGTGCTTATGATATCATCGATACTTATAGAAAAAACAAATTCAGGTTTGGCTTCTACCAGAAAAGAATACTGTTCGAGATTCTACCAAAAAAGAATATGATTTAAAATATAATTTTATAAATTTTATATCTTTACGTATAGAATACTATTAACGGAAATAATTTATGCGTAAGCTGAGTAAACATGGAATTTTAATGAGCCATTTATACAACCATTCATTACACACTTTTTCAGGGACAAGTTTGAAGCGTTTTCTTTTGCCATTCACTTGTAATAATATGCATTTTTTTCCACAGGAACTCGACTCCTGTTTTTGTTTGTCAAACTCTAATCGCATTTATTTTCGCCAGAAACTTGAATCGTATTTTTACTTACAGAATCTCAAATCGTATTTTTTTTTAAAAATCAAATCTCAGTTTATTCTAAGAAGCGTTGGTATATTGTATGGATGTCGAATGACGCTAATATCCGATTGTGAATAGTTCAAATTTTTCAATATAATAATGTTGTATAGTCTGTATATAGGCAAAGTATGTATGCCGTGATTCTACTTTTTAACGTTCTAGTCCTAATAAAAAGTTGCGTTACACGATGCGTATGAATTATTGCTATTGAAGTTACATATGTTTATCAATCTTTTGATTAGGTTTTATACAATACTGTTGTGATTATCAATATAACTAACGTGTCTGTACTATTAAACTTCTTTCAATTGATTTTTGGGAATTACATGAGAAATTAACGTACAGTTGCTCTATCGGTTACTTATGTGACCTACTTATGTAGACAGTCCACTCAGCAAGGACCAATTGATATTATTACGTGTATGTATTTGCTTCATATTCTTTATGACTAAGATATCGTTGAAGCAGAGGAACGTTTTAGTTTCAAAATCATGTATGTATACGTAATAATGGTCTACGTTAGCATTTCCCTCATATACAATGATCGAACAGAGCTCATCAGTACCTAAAATCAATATTTATTTTTCAACCAGTATTCATTGCAATCACTAAAGCATGATTTTTTTGCAACGTGACTTGTAAATCTAATAATCACTTCCTTGTGCTAAGAGTGTAAACTTTACCATTTCGTGCCCTCACATAGTACTCTATTGAGGTAGTCATCGAGCAAAACGACTTATCTTACAATCTTACAACTTTGGAACGCTTCTAATGATCATTAAAAAAAAACGATTTATTTCAATTGATATTATAAGTGAACTTAATACCAAGCTTTGAAAAACCCAACAATACAGTTCTCGAGTTTTAGCTTCCTAAAGTTGAATACTTATGTGCAGCTGCGTGAGAAAAAAAAGGATAGCTCTACAGTGAAGATGGCATAACCTACGCATACGCTATAGTGCAGTACGGCACGCGCTATAGATGGCTTGACTAATACTTTAAGCTCTCGATTAATTATTTGTACTAGGGGAAGGGGGGTTTGCATTACATATTTGTTCGTACAATAAAAATGTGTATTGACCTGTATTACTCTTGTTTGAATTATCCGGTAGTTCGTGCATACTTAAATTATTTGGAAATAGAGGTCTGCAAAGAAAAAAGTTCATAATCTAACATTGCATAACACTATATAATGTATCTTAATCTATCATTGGAACTTTTCTGCTTCGTCATAATGACAGTACCTAATTCAGAACAATGATTAATCTATAATTATATTAATAAACTCAATGGAAAATTATACACGTAGTAAGCGTGGGGCAGTGATTGTGGCTTGTTGGCTACTGGTTGTCAGCGTCTACTAAGGCGATCGAGATAAAAAATGCAGGATTATGCAGCCACTGTAAAATACTAAGTACTCTTCGGTTAGTTCTTGCAGTACCAATATCGGTATGGTAGAAAATATAAACTTGGACGTTTCCAACTAGTTAGATGAATATCTGTAGTTGGCATCATGAAAACTCCCTAGAAACTACTTCACTTACATTGTTCACAAGTACTGTAGTACTTTCGTCATTACAGTAGCAGCTGATCGAAAGCGCGTATTTAACAACAGCTATTATAAAATAATCAAGGCAGTAATCAGATAGCAGGAGAGGTTCTATCAAAAAGCAAAACAGCAGATAATTTTCTTCAACAATCGTAATAAGTTGTTGCTCTTGTATCCTTTTTTATTAGCAATACGCTGTCTTGCCAATAATGATAAAGGTAAGGATAAAGGCAGCGTTACCAGCACAAGTATGATTTTATTAAAATTTTTTGATCCATCTGGGTTTTTTATACGTATTTTATTCTTGCACTGAACGATCTTGATGAAAAAAATAATATAAGAGCTCTGAACAAACATTTTTGAGGATAATTGAATTTTCGATTTACAGATTATTTTAACCACAGCGATTTTTCTTGTAGACACATTCGTCAATCTTTATCCTTAATGGAAAAAATGCGAGTTAAAACTTTAAATGCTTTTATCACGAAAAAGTTGGAACTACAGGAAAATAGATTGAACTTTGTCAAATAGCACAAAATTTAGGGTAAGAACTGGGACCTCACGTGATTTTAATTTTAAAATAATTATTCAACAAAATTTACTATTTCAAGATGTACGGATGAAGCAGTCAATAAAGAGTCACTAGACAGCCAGCAACAAAGAGACAACGATTCCCTCTTGCTTACGACTGCTATACACTGGGGCCTGCTTGGGCATCAAAACATTGTTATACACGTAATGCACCAAGAGAAGAAAGACGTTGTCAATAAATTTTCAAGAAAATTATGTACAATTGCTTATGACAATAAATTATTTCTATTGATGCTTACCATTCAATGTTCACCTGAGTGTCACAAAATCTGAGATACATTCAGAATATACTTATTAATTCTTAACATATTTAACGAACCTAATATCAGCACAACATTTTATAAATTATCTTACAGAGTTTGAAAGTCAATAAAATATTACAGTGTATACACATATTAAAGAGGTACACTTTAATACAAAAGATATTGTACATGGATACAGACAAAATTTTTGATGCGGTAATTGCCTCATATGAAATTGATATTTTTTCACTAATCCGTGTTAGAAACTCATTGATTCTATACAGAATTCAATTCCAAACCACTTTCAATTTCATTGTTGATTTTAATAGAACTTTGACCGATCCGACTGTCTCTTTGAAAAAATCTTTCCTCCCTTTTTTTCTAAACATATGTGGACAAATCTGTAAAAGTTGAAAGATGATTGAAATGCTATTGCGTTTTTAAATATTAATTACAAAAAGCACATTTAATTAAAATAGCACAAAGAAAATACAACAAATATTACACATAAGATGAATGATTAAAATAGCATAAAGAAAATGCAGCGGTCATTACTGCATGAGCAGTTGATTACCGAATGAGTAACTCATTGTGAAACCGAAACAAAGTTCGCAGTCAGTTGTTATGAGCGGAGATCATGTTATTAGAGATATCGAACCTTAATTCTGTTCCTAATTTTTATTGATAGTAGATAAGCTATGCCGGTACTAGACCATGCTGGTATGACACCAACGTTGTACCAGACCACCACTATAGCTCACCTGGTAGTTGTGGGGGGGTGTTCTGTCGAAGCTATGCCGGAACCAGACCATGCTGGTACGATACCACCGTTATACCAGACCATCGCTGTAGCTCACCTGATGGTGGTGCGAGGAGTTCCCTCGGAGCACAAGCCTTACTCTGACGTCACAATTCCAGTGCTGGTACTAGCTCACCGCGGTCTTAGCTCACCTGCTATAGCTTACCTCGGTAGTAGTAGGGGGAATTCCCCGTGCTATAGCATGAGCTCTAACGTCGTGACTCCGAAGCTTCAATGCCCCCACTTCAAGTGCTGAGGGGTGATGGCAAAAGTGTTTACGTACTTGCGAAGGATGTTGCCGAGGCGGGCAAGAGAGAGAGAGAGAAAGAGAGAGAGCGAAAGAGATAGTATTAGGACGAGATTTATGCGGTTGGGAAAAGCATAGCGCCACTAAGTCATTCTAAGAGACGATAGCAAGGGTTTCCACGTCATCACGGAGGATTTTGTCGAGATGGGCAAAAAAGAAAGAGAGAGGGAGAGCGATAGAGAGAATATTAGGGCAAGATGCATATGGTTTGGAAGAAGCGCAATGTGCTAGCAGAGGCAAGAATCAGCGCGTTGTGTACAACGCTCGGCACAAGTCACATGATGCCAATTGTTCATACCTACTTTCTCACGCATTATAATATTCTAGCGTAAGGTTTATATTAGCAGATGTGTACTCGCTCTTACTGGTCCGTCTTTCTTATCAATACAGGTATCGGTATCGAATGATGCAGGCTTTGTCGACTCAAGTACTAAGAGGCTGAGTGCTTAAGTGCGAGACGGAGTTCTGAGAATAAGCATACATATTTTTTTGCATTCTGACTTAATACGTCTTGATCGGGCCTGATCATTGACCTATTGTTCATGAGGATTGTCAGGCCTACATTTTTACTCTTATCTATTCCTATAGCGTTTATTTCGTATCTAATTTCTTCGAATAAATAACAGATAGGGTTCTGTACTACCATCTGCTTTAATTAATTTCCCAAATATATGTAAGGAACTGGGTGATGGTACCAGACATAGTTCTAGGTTTTGAATTGATATGTGGATCTTATCACTATCACTATAAGCTGTAGATGTGTATGGTTGATGGGCATGAGTACCATAGTGCGCAATGGATTTGTCAAGGATGACTGGAGACTGAAAGCTTAGGAGTTCTTCAATCGGTCTTTTTATTATTTCGTAGATGGAAAAAAAAGCACAAGTCATTTTCCACCACGAGCTATTACTTTTTGGCCTATGCTTTTTAAGAACTGCTTCTTTTGATGTGTTCCCGCTTTAGTGGTTCGTTGACAACTAAATTTCCTCATGCATTTTGGCTGATTTTTTAGCTTTGTCAAATCTCAGAGGTTCGTTGATGACTAAGCATTCCTACTTTATTTGATTTATTTATATAGCCTCTCCCAACTCTGCTATTGTACACAATACCTATTTCAATTAAGCTGTTCAAGGTGTAGTCTTATAGTTATAACTTCTCCACGAAAATTATACAATCTACCTTCCTGATCGACAATACGATCTTGATGATGGTCTATGATTTTGGCGGTGATGAGTAAGTATATTATGAACGAGGACTTGGTTAGTGGTTGTGTACAAGTGAGCATGTGCGCGCGAGTGGCTCCGTATAAAGTAGCGTGAATGGCGTATTTTAGTATTGGAAAAATAGAATGGTAGCGTTGAATAGTTAGTTAATAGTGTAAGGAAGGAGTTATTGCGTAACGGTTATAAGGAGTAAATAATTTGTAAGCAAAAAGTATGTAGAAAAGTGCAGGTGCGGTAATTAAGGTTAAGGCGATAGGATAATAGGCGGAATACAGCGTGCGTGAAGCCGTGGAGGTGAAAATACCGAGTGGAGCTTTTAAGTTTAGAGACATTAAGAGCTATAAAAATTAATAAGGACAAAGTCAAAGGTGATGCAACGTCAAAGTTGAGAAGCGGAAAAACAACGGAGGCAAAGGAGGTGGCGAAAAGTGGTGGTAAGTAACAAACTACGCTGGACAATCTAGTGAGAAAAGTAGTTGTCGACAATATGTCCAGTATTGCAGGTTTAAGGAAGTGCGTAGAAAGATTAAAAATATACATAGATAGGTCAGTGCGCGATAAAGTGGGAGCAGAAAAAGTAAGAGCGGAATTAATAGATTTATTGAGGATATGTCGCTAAGGTTAGAGGCAGTCGAGAAAAGGATAGAAAACGGAGCCGAAAGAGAAAAAAGACTAGGGGAGGTAGAGCACGCGGTACTGAAATACGAGGTGCGGGAGTGGGGTGGCGTAGCGGATGAGACGGGCGGAACGGCTTCGATAGTAACAAAGCAGGCAGCGCGATCGAGCAGGGCCACGGCGCTAAGTGGTATAAACTTCTTGGAGTCCAAAGCGAGAAGTGTAAAGCGTATTGCTCAAAAAAAAGGCCGGACAGACCGTCAGAATAATATTGTAGTAAAAGATTTAGGATAAGTCTCAGACGTTAAAGGGAGCATAGTAAATCTGTTGGCGGAAAAGTTAAGATGCGGCGTGAACCTTCAAAATGATATACTGGAAGGGAGTGAAGTAGCTTATGTAGTGGTTGTAATATTAAATAGTTTTTTAAAAAAAGTTGAGTTTTTGCAAAGAAAAAAGATACTGGTAGGCTCGAAAATTTATTTCGAAAACGATTTGTGTTTTGAGGACCGGAAATTACAAGGTTAAATATTCAAATGGGTCTAGGCTTGTAGAGAGAACGCCATAAGGTAAAAATAGGATGCAAAAAAGTTATGTTTAACAACAAGTAGTACAAATCAGAGGAGAGAGAGGCAGTGGAAAATAAAATGCGTAGTGCAGGAGTAGATCAGACAGTAGGGAATCAACAAACAAATTTTCAGTAACGGCCGAGGTTAGGAGCAAGGAATATAAAAAAAGTAAAACTATTAAAGGGGAGTATGTGTATGTTTTAGAATTGCTTGGGAATTTTATATAATGATAGGGATTTTTTGAATTTTGTAGACAATAATGATTTTGTTTGTTCATGCAAAATGTGGCTGAAAGAAAAAAGTATTTTTTATTTTACGGATAAATTGTCAAAAGATTTTGTATAAAAATGTGTAGCAGCAAGTAGAGAAAATAAAAAGAGGCGAGCAAAAGGTGGTTTTTCAATAGGTTTGAGAAAAAGCTGGATGGGAAACAAAAATTATTTTGACTTTTGCGTGAAAGAAGGTACCGTAAAGTGTAAAGTAGAGTTCGATAAAAAAAGTATAAATGTATGGTCGGTGTACAATTCTGGTAATTTAAGGAATATTTTAGAAAGTATAAAATTTTACAATGTAGATGTGGCAGAGCATTTAGTTACTGGGGGAGATATTATTATAAGAATGGGTAATCTGGGGAGTTTTCTTGATCTAGAAGCAGGAAAATTAAACGAGAGGATTAGTAAAGATAGAATCATTAGTTATGAGGGAGAGCAACTGATTGAAGTAATTGAAAATAAAGGGCTCACTATCTTTAATGGGTAGATGGAGGGGTATAAAGAGGAGAAGTTCCCGTATATAGTAGATAGAGGAAATTCAGTGATAGACTACATTGTGGTAGATAAGTGCATGCTAGATTCGATACAATATTTTAAGGTAGAAGGGAGGGTTGACTTGGACCATTTACCCTTGTGTATCACTATCGGAATGAGAAAAGAAATAAATAGTGTCCAAAAATGTACACAGAAAAAAAAAATCAGTATTCGCATGGTCACAAAAATGTATTATAAAATTTAGACAAGGGGCCGAAAACTTCTGCCAAGAGGTAAATACAGAGGGAATAGTCAGTGCGGAAGATACACAAACTGATATTAAAGATATTGTGAATAAGACAATCGTAAAGAAGGAAATTTTAATAAGGCCATGGAAATTAAAAAAGAAAAGCGGTGGGACAAAGCATATAAGATTAAAATAAGAAAGGCTAAAACGGCATGCTATAAATGGAGAGGATAATAAATAAATAAAGTTATGTATTTAAAAAAAGGGAGAGAGAGGAAGAAATTATGTGAGGACAAGGAGAAAGAATTAAGAGGAATTGAACAAGCTCAACTTCGAAGCATTAGAAATTAAGCAGGTGTGTGGAAATTCTTCGGAAATATGAAGAAAAAGAGAAGTTTTGAAAAGAATGATAGAACATTGTAGGATTAAAAAGAAAATTTCAGGATGCTTATAGAGGGCAGCATACGAAAAAGAAGACCTAAGGTCTAAAGAGATGTTGTACACGGAAATCCTGCAGGCAACCTTAGCATTAAAAAAGAAAAAGGCAGCTGGCATGGATAAAATCACACACGAAGTCTGAAAATATAGGGGAAGAAACTTATTCAGTAAACTTGTAGGTTTACTAAATAGAGTTTGGAAAGGAGAAGGGTTCTTGGGGGATTAGAATGTTGCAGCTATTGTTCCACTGTACAAGAAAGGTGATACAAATAGAGCAAGTACCTACATGGGGATCTCTTCTATCAACAGCCTATAAAGTATATGCTAGAATACTAAGAAAAAGTTTAGTTGAGGATATAGAAGAAAAAAAGATACTACCAGAATGGCAGGCAGGGTTAGGAAAAGAAAGGCTACTATGGATAACGTGTATATTTTAAACTACGTTGCTTAGGTGGCCTAGGCACAAAAGAAGAAGGTATACGCTGCCTTCACAGATCTAAAGGCAGCGTTGGACACAGTTTCAAGAGAAATATTTTGAAAAGTGATAGTACAAGAAAGGATCAGCGAATATTTAATTAAGAGAATTAAAATTATATACGGAGAAACTATAGTTGCTGTGAAAATTGAAAATGTGATATCAGAAAAATTTTGGAGTACGAAGGAACTACGGAATGGGGGTGTTTTGAGTCCACTTCTGTTATGTTTATATTTAGCATCGTTGCAAAGAAAAATTATTTCTAGGAATGTTGGAGGGCTGATTGCGGGGTCTGGTTTTTAGCTTATGCTGATGATTTGGTCTTGCTAGCACTAAATAGAGAGGCAATGCTAGATATGTTGGGTACGATGAGAGAATTTCTGGATGATTTAAAGCTGATTTTAAGCACTGAAACAACAAAAATCATATGTGATGCTACTGTATGCTTACAGCTCTTTATCACTAACATCTGCCCACTCCATGTAAAAGTAGAATTTTTTTATGCGTTTGACATTGTGTAGACTACACATGGACTTATACGTCCCATTGTGATGAGGACAAGCGGTAACCTGTCTTGAGAGCTCGAACGGTGGATAGTCTGTCATATCAGTGACTGTAAATCCAAATATTTCAAGCCACTTTTGTTTTAGTTCTCCAATTACAAAAATCGTGGACGCATCTTTGAGATTCTATCGTAGGACATTTCCGATCTCAGTGTACTTGATATTACCTGAATTTCAGGCTAGTCCATGATAGCAAAGTTCGAGATGTAAATTTTCATGTTTTTACTTCTGTGTTAATTTATGCCACGAAAAGGGTGCATTAAAGAGAAATACTTGTGCTTCGCTATCATAGGTATGTAGAGAGAGAATAGCTGATTCCTTAAGCACATAATCATTGCCTGGCTTTTTAAAGCCTTGCATATCCACCACAAATTCCATTTTTATTTTTTCAACTTTTTATAACCTTCACGTTCGGAAAATAATGATTTATTCGTTAAAAACTTGTCTGTTAAATTTCTCAACCAAAATTTGTTATCATCATCGTCCTTAGTTGAAATTTTCTGATATTTGACGTCTGTGGTAAATTTGCTTATTGTCGGTTTATGTGACATAACAACTTAGAAGATCTTACAATTTTTACTATCTTTTTCTTTAACCTTTTTTTCTGCCCACTCCTCAGCGTGTCTCTTCTTAAATTTTTCCCACTCTACTTGTTGTCGTTTATTCTTTTCTCTGCTCTGCTGACCTTTCTCCATGTCAGATGAAAGACGTATGATGCTGGCAGCGCCATGCATCGACTTTTATAGCCTCACATAAGTTTCTTGACGTCACCACTCATCGGACTCTACTGAACAATGCGATCGTGTAGAATCAAGCAATAGGCTGATGTGTTGGCAGGAAAATTGTCATGCAATTCAAATTCCAGACGAACTTCTACTGGAGCATTGTTTAGTGTCTCATTTTTCTTGGAGCAACCAATGACTATGAAAGGTGCGGTGTTCAGAAAACCATATCTATCCAACAAAGGTGCGCGATTTTTACCGTAATATGAATTCCGAAAATTAGCATACATTTCATATAACAATGCATACTGATTTTTCGTTCTATCGAGATTAAGATCACCGTAAGGATAATACTGCGAATTGAAGTAGGGTTTGACATTTCTTATGTTGCAGTGATCAAACTTGCTAGCATTAGCATCTTTCCGATTTTTGCGATTAGTTTGGAAGGCTAATATAACATAGCGCGGCTTTTCCAGCTGATTGGACGTCTTAACTGTCCATATATGTCTCGATGTTTTGGGTAAGAGTGGATATTCATAGAGCTCCCAAGTTCGGAAACTCATAGATATAAACTTATCTTTACGTAAATAATTGAGCAAACGAATTTTATAAGAATCTCATATAACAACGTAAGGCATGAGCTAATCAACCTTTAGTATTACTATTTTAAACTCTTCCCAAGTTACTACCGCATTTGCGGCACCATTAGCCGGGGGAATTCCTTGTTGACTAACTGCATTTAGGTCATTTCTTGATCTCGTGAGTATAAGTTCATGTTGTGCATTAACAACAATCTTACAATTGTCTTCAGCAAAACCTAATATCATACTAAGAGGTATCATGACGTTAAAGTAGCTATCCTCAGTTAGACTGAGAGCGTGATTGCCTTTCCAACCTGCATTTTTTGTATCTTATTTCTTCAAATAAGTAACAGATGGCTTTATTCACCAATAGAGTATTCGTCGGTTTTGTATTACCATCTGCTTTAACTGATTTGCCATAAATGTGTAGGTAACTGAGAGATGGTAGCAGACATAAATGTTGATGTTGAATTGAAATACGGATTTCATCACTCTTACTATAAGTTGCGTATGCGTATGGTTGATGAGCATGAATCTCACAGTAACAGGAGACTGAATGCTTAGAATCTCTTCCATGTTTAACACAAAAGAATAAAAATACACAAATTATCTTCCACCAGGGCCTTTTATTTTTAATCCTAGACTTTTTAGAAATTGTACGTTTTGAAGCATTAGCTTTCTTCTCTGCTGACGTGTTGACAGTTTGACTCTTCCTCGTTGACTAATCGCTGGAGTGCATGATGAGCTGCTTATATAGCTTTTATGATTGCATACGATTTCCATTACGATGATGGTTTTATGTGCAACCCTAATGTTACAACTTCTCCACAAAGATTGACTAAATCGCCGTCTTAATCGACAATGCGTAGTTGAATATGATCAATAATACGTCCAACGATCGGTAATTAAATAATTTGAGAAGAAACTTCGATATTCTTGTATCCAGGCGGTACAGCTCGAAAAAATTCGTGAATTGTCTGAACTTTTGATCCGTTTATGTATGCTCCAGTAGTGATATTGCTCTCTAACCCGTAATGCGTTTACTTTAAGAATAGCTACAGGTAAGTCCGAGTTGTGAGTAAAGTTTTCCTCGAGCACTCGTTCAGTAAAACCCAACAATCGTCCTATAGAATCTTTTGGTTCAAAATCAATGGTTTCACTGCACGTGATGATGCTGCGAAGCGTATTACTGTTTGGTTTGATATCAATGAGAATATCGTCTGGTTGTAACACGTTTACTAAAAATGACTCAATACCTTAAATTTCGTAGCTGCCTGTTGGTAAAACTACTACTCGATCAACCACGTAAAATTTATTATTGCTTTCGTCAATATTTGGAATTGAATTGAACGTCAATAGTTCAACCAAGCCAAGAACGTAGTTGTATTTTGACGATAATTTGATAGGCGGAAAATATTGCGCTTCTAATACAGAAGAAGTACCCGGCAGACTTAGTGTTAATGTTTCTTCCATGGCTGCTTGAGAGCAAATGAATCATTTCTAACCATGTCGTCACCTTATATACTTTTTTATAGGAATCTTAAGCACAAATGACCGCAGTTCTAAGAATTGAAGTCTTGATATTTTTCATAATTATATTTAAATTTACCAAATCCAAGGTACATAATTAAATCGATAGGTGGCTGCAGACTACCAAAGCTGTCGAAGTAAACGATATAATTACCACGTTTTCGATATGCTGCCCAGTAAGTTCCGGGGCTATTATATCATCAAGATTTACTATTGCGGTTTCACGATAACGTGGTCCATCGGTAGGTAAGTTATTTCGCATAAACACCCCACGAGAAGCCGGGATTTTAAAAATTTTAGCGTATTTTAATAAATCAACATTCGTTAGAGCCCTATCAGGCAAAATTACATCATCAATCTTATTTTATTAAACCTTTCCCACCATATGGTTGCAAGTAAACGCCCAATCCAGTTTTATACGGTTTAAGATGGAGACCTTTTCCGAGAGCGATGTCCTTCATCCTTTTATTATGCCTTTGACTTTCTTGCAGCTGCTGTTTAGCTGCCTTAGTTGCATTAATACCTTTTATTATTCCTGTTACCCCATTCGCTAGTGCACCGATTGCACTTAAGCCTGCAAATAGGGGTATCACGGGTAGAGCACCACCGATTCTAGCAAGGAGACGTAAGATTCGTGGTATTTTTACGGTGTTCTTACCACCTGCTTTCTTTACTGCACTATGCGCGCCTTTCAACACTGAACTTATAACTTTACGTGCATCTTTGCTTTTGGTGTTCATGCCCCGTGAGGCAGTTTTAATAACTGCATTCAAGGCAGTGCACGGTTTCTTCTTTAGGCTCTTCTTTCTTTTTAGACCCATACCAAATTTACTTTTTAGCTTTATAGCACTCGTTATCGCTAGAGCAGCTGCTTTTTCACCAATATTCGAATCTCCGGCTTTGACTTTTTGCCAAGCTCTCTCAGCCAAAACTCTATCTGCTGAGTTTCTAGCGTCAACGTTTTCTCGATTCTGTGAATAAGCTATATCATGCTCCTTGAACGCTGCGTCCAATGGATTTATTCCCGGATCACCTCTAGCGAGACGTTTCACAAGTTTGGTACCGGGGCCGCAGTACTGATAGCCTGGTATGTGAAGTTCTATCGGTAGAGTATTTATAATCCTATTTAAAACTCCGCGTCCGCTTTTGCAATGTATGATCATTACCCTTTGGAGGTTGGATCGCTACTGAGC
>JAPYYV010003879.1:687-18212 GCA_030522625.1 Copidosoma aretas
AGCACACTTGCGTCCGTTCGTGTACAGTCACGTGAGCACCCAGAGGGTGGGGGTGTGCTGGAATCGGCGTGTGCTGAAAGCGGCATAGTTTACCTACTTTGGAGTATCAAAAGCAGTGCGTCGGACCAGAGGATGTCTGAGCAGCACATAAGTGCAGCCTTGAAGGTTCGATAGAAACAATCTACCAACCCGTTCGATCGTGGGTGGTAGGGCGTCGTCCTGATGCAGTTCAAACCGATCATCTTGGCCAGCTCCGTGAAGAGGGCCTACTCGAACTGGGCTTCTTGGTCCGAAGTGATTGTGAGCGGAATCCCGTAGCAGGCGATCCAGTTCTCGCATGAAAACGCTGGGCTAAATCTGTTTTGCATTCTTATCATACATATTATGTTTAGCTATAACTGGGTCCAAGATGACTGCAGAGTATCTCCATTCCGCTTTCATTTTTGCCATGCTTTGCCCTTCACAATATTATAAATGAAAATTTGTTCACATAATACATGAGTCTTATCAGTGCAATGTCATATGTAAAAAATCACAATGATACTTTGGTTATTTATGAAAGAGTAATTTAATCAGGACTCAAATTCATATGAAAGTTGTACGGATAATCAACAAAGAGTATGTCGATAATTTATTTTCAATGTATCGATCCATGAAGTAAGTGGACTCAGAACAGTGCCTCTTAATAGATTTTCTTTTTTAAAAAAATTTTGTTCGTTTGCCAGATAGCAAAAAATATAATAAATATTTACTATTTCAACTTGAAAGAATTGGGAAAATAGAGCCTGATCAATCAAATTTTGGATATCAACAATTATAAAGAGTTGTCAAAATCATTACCTGTATACTTTTGACTGTTTTGCAGGCCTCAAGGAGACAAATTTATGACAGCTTGTCATTGTAATTTTAATCAATGATATAAAATTATAATCATGCGTAGAAAGAATAGTAGTTTTCGTCACAAAAGTGCATCTCTCTAGGGTGATCCCTGGGCCCGAGGGCGCTTGCGAAGCAACACCTGAGGGACTGTTGGGACCCCCCTGATCGGATGCACATGAGTGGCGAACGTTGTTTTTCCTACCGAGGGAGTACCAGGGTTGCAAAAGTGCCCGAGGTAGGAAAACTTTCTTTTAACGTTAACAACCACGATTCGCTAACTTTTTAGGTTGTCTTATTGGATAACTGAATCATATTTTTTTTTGCCTATTTAAGATACTGATTAATGGAAATATTAAAGGCCTCTCTTCTTTTCTTCTTATTTAATAAGATGGCTTTGTTCTTTGAAACAAAAAGTTTTATTAAATCGGAAAAAAAAATATTATTCTGGCTTCTGACTTCAATATATTACAAATTTAGTGTCATATGGCATTATTTGCTTAAAGAAAGTCAAAAACCAGTTTTACCTATATTTTTAATTATAATTCATTTATAACTCGGTTATTTACTGTATCCTATTTGACAGTACTTTTGTTAAAAATTCAACAGACTCTAAAGGATGGATTTGAAGTTCAATATAAAACGAAGTTTATGAGCCCTGTCTAATTTTTTCACGGCTATTCCCAGAGCTAAAATTTAATTTCAAAATACTTCTTTTTTATCAGTGCAAAAACTTGTAAGTATGTCACATCGTGTATTTTATTGCTTGTTGAATAGTATAGGAGTAATAATTTGATAGATTCACATATGTTTAAGTTTGTTCGTTTATAAGACATAAAAAAATTGAAAAATATATTTTTCGTTCAACTATTAGGAATTCTTAGGTTAACCAATTATAAGATCAATACAGCTCAGTTTGTAGGATTCATAAAAGCTTCTAGCTTTACCGCTTACACATTTAGGGTAATCTAACAGGCAAGCATCTACGAAAGAAAATCCACTTCTCTAACCGTAATTCGATCACTATAAACTATGCTTGCTAGTTCAGTTATCCAAATAAATTTATGATTACCAAGAACTACTTGAAGCTTTTCAATAAGTTGGCAAACTCCATTTGCATATTTTCTTATGGCAAAAAAATATTTATACTAGTCCACGACTAAATGTTCGCACCTCAACAATGTTATCAAGAACAGCGTACCAAAGTATTATTATCTTGGTTGTTAAGTGAATCATTTGCTTGATGTTATTTATTGTTAAATTTTTGGTATCTACAACGACAATATCAGAACCTTATATTTAAATGTAGGCGAATATGGTGTATAAAAAGTTTCTGTACGCTTTACTGAGATAAAAATAAACTTCCATATACTTTAGCCTATTTTTAAAAAGAATCATGATTAAGAAATTACATAATGCATAGTAAACTTTCATAATATGACGTATGACTATTAAAAATAGAAAAATCTGAAAAATTGCACAAAGTTAGAAAATCAACTGTCATACTATCAATGAGGTGAACTCAATAAACTGAAAAGTGAACTATATGATGTGTAAACACCAATAATACTTTTGTCGACTGTAAAGTATATGATGCGTATTTGATCAGCAGGACGCAGTTGACGTAAGAGTTACAACTAAAAGGTATAAATCGGAGAAACATGATGACATCAATCACACAATAATTAAAGCATCATGAACCTTAAAGAATATTTAAGAAACATATTATGATAACAAATATCTTAATTATTATTTGTTTATTTGTAAACCTTTTTAAAAATATATTTAAAACGATTCATGATTAATATATTGGTAAGAATACTATGAATTTGAAATATCATCTGAGGTTTATGTTTTTTTTTTGTTATGTTAATAATATCATTGCGCTCCCTTGTTTCATATCATACTTTGCGCTTTGTACCGTGTAATAAGCTACTTCTAGAGATTTTCTAGCAGTACCTTCTATGTTAACTCTGTCCGGCTCATAATATTAACTCCATACTGTCAACTGGTTTTATCGAGTTATGATCATTGTATCAGTTATCTTTCCAACTTTATGCGTATTTTACAGATTTTGTTGCTGTTAATAGTCAGATAATACACGATAACAATGTATTATGCAATTTTTAAGTCATATTCACGTTTCAAAGAGCAGCCGGAAAAAAGTTATGTCGTCCTTGCATTATTATAAGATTCAGGTCTATATTTTTATCCTGATATAATGTATACAAAATTTTAATGTATCATATTAACCTATATTTGTCATAGAAGTTTCTGATGGTTGAGTTGTACTTGCCGAAAATTCGACTAGAAATAATTTAAAACATAAAAGTCGCAATTAACAAGTTCATATTGTTTTCTTATCCTCTTAATAAATAACATGGGCAAGTAAAATCAAAGTGTCACTAATTAATGTTTAAATCGGTCCGCTCCTGCGAGAGGAAGGGACACATGGCTTTTAATGGTTTCAAAATATTATGTCAAGTCTCCACTTCAGCTATGCTTTTAGTAGTCTCATGATAGTAAATTTCGCCACATTTGGAAGCGCTGGGGGAGGAGGGAGGAAGAGAGTGATAGAAGGTGAAGGAAATGTTTTGACAAGGATCCATCGAAAAGATAGTTGTACAAACCTTCCGAGAAACATATGCTCCCTTGATTACAAAAATGCATTTGAGTTTGATCGCAACGAAACATTATTATTGTATTATTAGCAAATTACATATTAATCTTCAAAATATATAACTTAACATAGTAAAAATGTATTAATATTACGAGTATCAGTGCCTTTATTTTCTATATCGGTTCCCCCCATTTTATTGTTTTGATGTAGAAATCAAGCGATCCGTCGGCAAAGGAGAAAATAATGATTTATAATGATTTAAACAAGTAAAATTTTTTTAAAGTTTATTGTAAGCAACGTTTTGCTGGTCTGGTGTGCAAGCCTCATCAGGCTAAATTAAAACCGCTGCCAATACATAAGCACAAAGCTTCCACAACAAAATTCTTCTGGAATTATTTAATTAAAAAAAAAAAAAAAAAAAAAATATTAGAATAATTTAAAATGTTAAAAGAAGCTATTTCCATGCTATTTGATGTGATATTATTTTGAAAATATAACGATTTATACCTGAATAGTAAGAAAAAAAATTGTCAAAACTTTTTTTGAATTAAAAACAATTGTACAAACAATTAGAACTTATTACTGAAATCAATATACATAATAGAACTATTTTGTAGCTAAAATATTATAAAATTACATAAAGCTATCTGATTATGTATATAATATAACTATTTACGAAATCAACGAAAAAATTGTTAATTTAAAAGATAGCAAAAACCATTTCTTTTAAGACCCAAAAATCGTTATAACAACCTTGATGGGTATAAAACGTTTAATCTTTTTGTGAACCTTTATAAGAATATAAAAAGGAACATTTTGAGCCCTAGATCATCGAAAGTATTTGGAGGGTTTCTGAGATATGACTGATTTAAGAAAAAGTACCCGTACATACTTTTGTAAATTTATACAAGATTTTTTTTATCCTTAATGTAGTAAAAAACCGTTGTTGACTATTAAAATTTGCGATTTAAAACTTACTTAAAAAGGTACATAACTTTAACTCTTTTTCTAGGCCGCTAAAACAGTACAAAAACAATAGTTTAGGATCTTAGTTTCTGAAAAATATTAGTTCATTATAGAGATATAACTGTATTCTTGGAAAATTCTTAGCATTAGGTAATTATATAAAATGTAAACAACATTACTTATCAAGACGCTGTAGAATACATTAAAGGATACAGAAACAATATTCTAAGATCTTATTTTCCAAAACATATCAATTTTTTAAAATCTTCGATTGTGTAAATAAACTCTAAACAATATAAGTTAAACGTAATTTTTTATCTCCAAAACTTTAAAAGGAGATAAAAAAACAATAATTTTAAGCCCCGATTTCTAAACTAAGTCGACTTATTCCAGAGATATAACAATTTTTTCAGAAAAATCTTAGCAATTAATTAAATAAAAACGAAGTTACCTATCAAGAATAGCTAAAATGAAAAATTAAGGTGCTTTTATTTATGCAATTTTCCTTAAACTATTGTAGTAAATTTGTTACCTTTTGACAAACAAAAACATAACAACCTTAATAAGGTATAAAATTCATATATATTTCCCGAACAGTAAAAGGATATAGAAACAATAATGTATAGCACTTAATCTCTAGAATATGTTAATTCTTTTTAGATCTATAATTTTTTTTCTCCGAAATTTATTATTTTTTAAATAAAACCTGAACAAAATAACTTATCAAATAAGATCATTGTAAACTTTGCATGATAAATTTTCGACACTTTTTAACGCGAAAAACCAGTTTTTCACAATAATAAATCGTTATAACTACCTTAATAAGGTACAAAACTGAATTTTTTTTCCAAGCCGCCATAAATTTATCCTAATGATAAGACATAAATATGTAAGAAAACAAAAATTTTAAGCCCAGAATCATTAAAACCTACCGTTAGGTTCCTGAGATATGACTGATTATACACACACACACACACGCGCGCGCACAGAGAGAGACTTTTTTAACCATGGTATTTTTCGTTTTAGACACTGTATAAAACATTTCGAACGTATTTCTTGAAAAAATTTTTTTACCGATTCAAAGCTTTCTTTATGAGGACGCAAAACGAAAAAAACTTTCGATATACTGAATAAAACACTTCTTCACACACATAACGCGTTTATAACGTATAACCAAATTTTTACATCAAGTAACAAATATTATTGAGTGAGACGGAGCTCACGCGTCAATGCTGTACAAATTGTAACACATAGTACAGTCAGCTTATATAAGCGCAAAACAAAATAAAGATAAGTTAAAATGTATAAACATAACGATATACGGCCGGGTCAGTGAAATTTTATTGTTGAAATATCCTAAATAGTGCAAAATAGGTTTTATTAAGAGTATGTACATCTTCCGTTCTTTTATGTTATTTATGTCTCGTTTTATATGTATCATTTCTGAAATTAATCTTTTTGTGTAGTTAGATTCTCTATCTAAAATTTTTATATTATCCCAATCAAACACATGATTGAAATTCTGGCTGATGTGCCACAACCACTTATTTCAAGTTTGTATTTTTCATGTGTTTATGGGCACTTAGTGCTCACTTTGTTTCTCCCGTGTAGTATGCCGGGGAGTTCTGACATTAAAATGTATACACCACATTTTTTTCTTTCCACTTGTCTTTTTGAATCTTTCCCAAACGAACAATCGTATTCAATATATTATTTATTGCAGGTATGGTGCAAAGACCACACGTTTTCAGCAAAGTAGAATTGTTTTCAAATTCCCTTTTGCATATTTTTAACGAAGGGATTCTACGTGGAGTTTTATCCGTCTTGAAGGGTTTGTGTTTGTATAGAATGAGTTTAATGTTTTCATCAATAAAATATGTAGGGTTATCATTTTGTAAAAGAAGTTTTCTGGTCCTTACAATGTTTGTACCATAAAAACGCTTATCCGCGAGAAGAATTGCATGGTCTACCTAGTTATACACTATATCTTTCGTAAAACTAATTGGATGATTGGAGAGGTGGTTTAAGACTCGGCCGGACACTACAAGTTTCGGACACCAATTACATAATGTATGATAATTGTATTTTATGATACGTATGACAAGGAAGTAAATTATTTTGTCAACTTTGGATTCGAAAGTAAATTATATATGTTCGTTATAGTCGTTAAAAGCTTTTAAAACTGAATCAATCTTTGACTGATCAACACACATTAGAACACGTTGCCATATATGTAATGAAAAACTAGATGACAAATAAATTTATTATTTAATTTAAGTATGCAGTCCGTCTCCAGATCATTCATTACAATGTCTACTAACTATGAAGTGATCGGTGATCCTATAAGGATTCCAAAAATTTACTGGTAGTAGCGGTTATTGTACGAAAAGAAAGTTATTCCAAGAAGAAATCTTTTACAACCCTTAATTGTGTCCAGCAGAATTGTACATCTACTAAATATGTATCGTGCTCTTTGATCGATACTCTGTAAAACTAATTCTAGTGGAGTATTTGTAAATGAAAAACTTACGTCAAGCAAAATTATTTTATGTCATTTTGGAATTTTCAAATGCTTTCATTTTTCAACTAATTTCAAACTCTTAGGTATATGCGACTTTGGAACAGTGACACAATTTTTTATTTTTCTGTATAAGATTATTGACGATAAATAAGTAAGAGTATGGATGAATGATATAATTGGGCGTATCGGTACATTTTTTTATGAATTTTTGGCAGGCCGTAGCACCTTGACAACACGCTATCAGTTAGTGTTAATGCATTTTTATAGTATTTTTGGAAAGGAAATCTTGGTCATTAACTTCACGTAAAATTATTTTATTTTCTTGTTGTAGAGACAAAAGAGGATTTTCAGTGCAAGTTTTATACGTGTGTGAATCTGATAGTAAATTGTGCCAGCACAGCACGCACCTCAGAGAAAGCTGTTGGTGAACCTTCCCGACATGCCGATTCCACAAGAAGTAGCCAACATCGTCTCGCTAGGTCCCAATATCAACTTGTGTTCCACTTTTTCTAGTAACGATGCCATTACAGTAATCAAAAATGTAGAAGCCAAAATTTCCTTTCTGAACATCAAAGACTGACTAAAACACAAAATACGTGAAAAACTCTCAAAGTACATGTTTCATGCCTTCGACAACAAGGATTTACATAAGTGTAATAAAGAACAATTATAATTTACTATTTAATTGCTTTCAAAAAACATTTTATGCCCGGCAGAATCATAAACTACCTCTCCAATCATTTAATTAGTCTGACTAAAAATATAGTGCATAACTTGGCAGACCATGCAATACTCCTCGCGAGTAAGCGTATTCATGGTGCAAACATTGTAACAAAAACAATAATTTGAGACTGTACAAACACGAACATTCCAAGACGGACGAAATTCCACGTAGGATTCCTTTGTTAAAAATAATTATTTCATGTGTAAAAAAGAATTTGAAACGCTTTATGATTTGTTAAAACCGTACGATGTTTGCACCATATCTGCGATAAATAATGGATTAAAAACCATTGTTGATTTAGAAAAGGATAAAACAGACAAGCGGAATGAGACAGACGTTGTATATAAATTTTCATGTAAGAACTTCTCCAATCATCCAATTATGTTTACGAAAGATATAGTTTATAACTAGGGAGACCATGCAATACTTCTCGCGGATAAGCGTTTTTATGGTACAAACATTGTGAGGACCAGAAAACTTCTTTTACAAAATGATAACCCTATATATTTTATTGATAAAAACATTAAATTCAATCTGTACAAATACAAACCCTTCAAGACGGATACAACTCCACGTAGAATCCCTTCGTTAAAAATTGGTATTCCATATGTAAAAAAGAATTTTAAAACAATTTCTACTTTGTTAAAAACGTGTGGTCTTTGCACCATACCTGCGATAAATAATATATTGAATACCATTGTTCGTTTGGGAAAGAATCAAACAGACAAGTGAAAAGAGACAAATGTTGTGTCTGCATTTTAATATCAGAACTCCCCGGCATACTACATGGAAGAAACAAAGAGAGCACTAAGTGCCCATAAAAACATAAAAAATACAAACTAGGAATCGGTGGTTGTGGCTTATCAGCGGAATTTCAATCATGCGTTTGATGGGGATTATATAAAAATTTTAGATAGAGAATCTAACTACACAAAAAGATTAATTTCAGAAATGATACTTAGAAAATGTAGTCCAACAACATGAATAAATAAGAAGATATACTTAATAAAACCTATTTTTCACTGTTTAGAATGTTTGAACTATAAAAGTTTAATGACATGGCCGTATATCTTTAAGTTTATACTTTTGAACTTATCTTTGTTTTAATTTGCGCATATATAAGATGACTGCGCTGGTGGAAAAAAAAAGAACTTTTTTTGGAAATAAATCGGCTTTGACCACAAATTTTAACCGACAAAAATTTTTTTTTTAATACTTGTTAGATGATTCTCTTAAAGGTATAACTGTGACTTTTTTGATTATGATAGAACATAACGTCGAAAAAATGTTAGAAGTTAAAAATTTTACAATTTCTACGTAAAACTTTTGAAAACAGGTACATATGGTATATTTATAATATGCAATTGATAGAAAATAGTTCGTATCGTCATTTTACAATCAAATATTGTATCTATTCGTCAACATGACCTTAAAAAAATGATTTAATCTTTTTTTTTTTTTTTATCTGCACTTACCACAAATTCCAATGGATTTATTTATTTTTTTCTTTTTGACTACTTCTTAGACGATTTTCTTGAACAAAAATTTTTTTTTCTGAAAAAAGTCGGCTTGACTGTAAATTTCAATCGGTAACGTATATTTTTTTTTCTCATATACTTGTAGAATAATTTTCTTGACAGTTTTACTAGAATTTTTTAAATAATGATGAAACACAACCTGTAGTTGAGACTACTTTAATGATGATACCAGGTTACATTGCGTTATATTCGAATCTTAAAAACATTTATTGTAGTTTCAAAAGGTGTATTAGCAGAAGAATTGTTTATTTTTCTTGTCAGTTGACTGACGATTCTTCATCTTGTTTGGGTGTATTTAAAACGTTCTTTTATAATTAAAGCGTCATGACAAAAATTTTAATATACTAAAAACCCGTTTAAAAAAATTATGTTACAAGTATACGAGAAAAAACAGTATTAACTGATAATCATTTTACCGACAATAAAAATAAACATGTCCTCTCTTAATATACCTTTCGAAATTACTTTAAATGTTTTTAAGATTTGACTATAACACAATGTTACCTGGTATCATCATTAAAATAGTCTTAACTACAGGTTCTGTATCATCATTATTTTAAAAATTCTAGTAAAAATGTCAAGATTCTACAAGTATATAAAAAAAACTAATATTCGTTACCGATTTGAATTTATAGTCAGGCCGACTTTTTTTCAGAAATAAAAAAAAAAATTGTTTAGAAGATATTGACACACCAAAAAGTCTAATGAGTTGAAAAATAGCTACTTTATCTATTCTACCTTTAGAACTTATAATCAATCTCTTACACAGCTTTTGAAAATTGTACACAAAAATTGTAAAATTTTTTTAATGTTATGTCTTATTAAAATTAAAAAAATTGCAGTTATACGTTAAAGATTATAGTCTACCGGGTATTCGAAAAAAAAAATATTTAATCAATAAATATTTGTCGTGAATACTAATTTCTTTGAAGAAAAGAATTATAATGATTTTATTCAGGTTATGTTGAAGAATAAATACGTGATTTAGTTGAAAACTAACCATTCAAACTATTCTTGATCGAGAACTAGTGATAAATGTACTATATTTACCTGTTGTCAAATGTTTTGCATAAAATATGTGAAATTTTTAAATTTTACATTTTTTTGAGGTTATGTGTAATCATAATTGGAAAAATGGCAACAACGATATGAATAAAATCGTCTAACAAGTATTGGTAAAGAAAAAAAAATGAAATCCGTTAGAATTTGTGGTAAGTGCAAATTAAAAAAAAAAAAAGAGTTAAATCATTTTTTCTAAGTTTATGTCGACGAATAAATACAATAATTGATTGTAAAATGATGATACGAACTGTTTTTTGTCAATTGCATATTATATATATACCATACGTACCTGTTTTCAAAAGATTTACGTAGAAATTGTAAAATTTTTAACTTCCAACATTTTTTTCGAGGTTATGTTCTATCATAATCAAAAAAGTCGCAGTAATTCGTTCAAGAAAATCGTCTAACAAGTATTTAAAAAGAAAAAAAAGTGAAATCCATTAGAATTTGTGGTAAGTGCAAATTAAAAAAAAAAAAAGGATTGAATCATTTTTTTTAGGGTTAGTCGACGGATAAATAGAATATTTGTTTGTGAAATGACGATACAAACTATTTTCTATCCATTGCATATTATAAATATCCCATATGTACCTGTTTTCAAAAGTTTTAAGTAGAAAATGTGAAATTTTTAACTTCCAACATTTTTTTCGAGGTTATGTTATATCATAATCACAAAAGTCGCAGTAATACGTTCAAGAGAATCATCTAGCAAGTATTTAAATAAAAAAATTTACATCGGTTGAAATTTGTGTTTAAGGCCGATTTATTTCCAAAAAATGTCCTTTTTTCTCCACTGTGCGACAGTTACAATATGTACAGCATTGACACGTAAGCTCTGTTTTACTCAATAATACTTGTTACTTGAGGTAAAAATTTGTCAATACGTTTTAAAGGCGTTATGTGTGTAAAGAAGTGTTTCATTAAGTGTATCGAAAATCTTTAGTGTTTTTTCAATTTAGCCTGATGAGGCTGACACAGCAGGCCAGCGAAACGTTGCCAACGATAAACAACTAAAAGACAATTTCACTCGTTAGAGTAATTATTTTTGCCTTTGCCCACGATGGATCGCTTGATTTCTACATCAAAACAATAATATGGAGGGAACTGATGACGGAAATAAAGGAACCACACTCATTCACTTAATACATTTTTCTTTCCTCTTTTATAGTAAGCACCATGCTCTTTACTTTTGCATGTATAACAGGACAACTTAGCCAGAAGAATTACACTACTATCATTCAACATTACTTGGCGGAAATAATTTTGTAAGAAAAAGACATTGTTAAAAAATTATTCATCAACTATAAGATGTTTTAAAGAACAAAGTTTTTTTCAATATGACCGTAAAAACCCTGCTGTTTTATATTGTATTCAACGATAACATATATAAATTCTAAACAGAACAAGTTGATATTTTTTATTCTTAGAAATAGGAATAGAATTATATTATATTTTTACTTGAAACATTATAATGTATAAATTTTGTAAACACGCTATTTATATAACTATATACTTCTCAATAATAAGAATTTTGATATCACAACGACACCCAGTCATTGTACTTTGAAAGAATTTAATCTTGCAAGGAACATAAAATGATGGGTGAGATAGATCCCAGTTCAAAACAAGTTTTTCCATCATCTTAGCGCCGAAAAGGCAGTCTTTTTTTTCTTTTGTTCTTGTAGTAAAAATCAGTATAAAAGATTTTAAAAACATAACATTTCTATATAACTAACGTTTTATAAAACTCTATCGGGTCCCATAATAGTTCACATTACAGAAGAAAAATTCCCAAACTAATAAAATCTGTTATCTTATCCATAAAAAGCTTTTGGCTTAATTTTTTAATATGTCAAATTTCCACACATTTTTCTACTACTGTCAATTTTTCTAGATTATTTTAAATAGTCGCTCATGCCTAAACATGTGAAAAACCGATTTTATGCATGACATACGAATGAAAATCTATCGTAATTACCCATCTCATTTATTTCGCTTTTGAAGGAACTTATTGTTAGTTACAAATTCGAGGCAATAATTCTGTCGAGTAGAGTAGAGAACTTGCATACAGCAGCATTAAATCAGATTACATCTTCCAGAGGAAGGACACTATCTTAAAATCATAATAGCATAATAGATACATCACAATTTATTCACTGCTGTATTAAACAATAAAATATTTTCGGGGTGTGTTGATCGAGCTCTAATGCTGATCGACATCACGTGATCGTGACGTAGTAACTCCCAAATTTTTGAATGCTCTATCAACTAGCGTTCGTATGATGTTAAATTATTGCTTCGAGACATCATTATACTATCTTTTGTTACGCTATAACTGTAGTATATCGTTTGCTTCAAACTATGTTTGTTTGCTATGTTCGTTGACCTAGAAGTATTTCATTAAAAAAACCATGAATCCGAAATTTGTCTCTGCAGCTTCCAAACATCTATTGGAAGAATAATTACATATGTTTTCTAATTACGTGACTTTCAATGATTGCTATAAAAACATAGATATGCGTGGTATGAAGACAAATCTGTTTATTTCGATTTTTGCGCAATAAAGATGCTTTTGATTAATACAAATTTAAGGTCACATTAGTATGAATTTCATACAACGTACAATATAGTGTTAAGTCGAAATTTTATCGGTCAATGCGCCTTAATTATCAGGTACGCTTGAGTATAACGTATGGGGCCAGAATGCACTATTAAGGCAAAATTTATAGACAAGCAGGTCGAACTTTTAGTCAAGGCTGAGTTTTAAGACTGTGCTACAACATACGGTGGAATCTAGCATGATATCGCAGTTCCAGCTTCGGTGTACCGAAAATATGAGGAACCAGTGTGTACCGGTGCAGAATGTTGGTGGAGAAATCCAATACTATATGGCTTAGGAACCACGATGAAGTATAAAAAGATCAGAGGAAAAATAACTTTCCAGAATTTATTACTGATGAAAATTGTTTTCTCATATCAAGAGTTACTTGTCAACAAGCTGATAGTTTATAGTGGTTTTAGTTGAAATGTGGGCGTAAATGTATTTACTTACATATGGAGCTGTTTAGTGTACACACCAGCTGATGCTTCTTTAGTAAAAAAAAAAACTTGATTTAAAAACTTCAATACCCTAGCCATTCAAAGGGGAATGGATTTGGACAGTACAATTTTGTCAATCGTTGCTCGTGAGCAAAGAGTGAGATTTACAGATTGGTTTAAAAAACTTGTGCTTTTATTGGAAATAGATCTTCCCTATGCATCATCTGATGGTATCACTGACAATGCTGTCATTAAAATCCAGTGTCGAAGTAATAAAGAAACGGTGATAAATAAGTTATTATAATCATCTGAGTCGCACTAGTATAAATAAACATCGAGCTCAACACTATTCGCATAGTAGTTTTATGAAAAATATACGATATATTTTTTACATAGCAAGCCCAAATTTAAAAAGGATTACAATGTTTGCTATCATTAAAAAAATTTTAGACAGGACTTATCTAACGACCATTATAAATAGAGTTGTCAAGTTTTAGGAGCCAAATACTGTTCCTTATCGAATGGAGAGAGAATTTTAATTGTAACACCCAAGTGGCAAATAAAGTACACATTACTTATTAATAGTAATTAATTTATTCAGCAACCTCCCATGATACTAAGCGAATATTAAAAATGTAATCATAAATATAACGAATGATTTTAAATACCAAACTGTTAAATTTCCAAGCTCTGAAACTTCACTAAGCCTCAAGCAATAATCATTGCTGATTGGATTCAATAGACCAGAGTAATATCTACCCTGGTAAGAATGTATGACAACTAACAGTGTCTGATACTATTGATGACTCTTTCGTAGTGTATTCCCTAACTAGCTATTCCCTTAGTTATGAAAAATCATCTTTTGTAATTTTAACATTTTGTTATTTATTTGGAAGTCTGACTAAAATACACGTCTTCCTAAGGCAGTATTAATGTACTCAAAACCACAATCGTCAAGAATTTTTCTATTTTTGAGATATTTAAAAAACACTGTTTTTACACTAGAAACGTATCAGTATACCTACCAATCACTACTTTCAAAATTGAAAAATTATACTAGCTAGACTTACAGCTATTACAAACTCATTCGTATTGCATTTTTTGTAATCAGACCACGTCAAAGTCTAAAAATCAGCACTTCAAGGCTTTTCTATTTCTATTTCACAAAATCTATTAGATTGTGTCCATTAAGTATCGATATCTTAATTATTCGGAAAGATCATAAGTAATGGTATTTGTAATTGGTCAAACTATTAATTCTCTAAAATATGAAGATATACTTAAAACCTTTTTTCTTAACTCTACTAGCCTGGCTCTTAGACAAGCCAAATTTGCTAAGCTAAAATGGCAGATGATTAATTTGTTCTTATCTTTTATAATGCCTAATAAATATCTAGAATACCAAGACATTGTGCCTTGAGGTCGATTACAAACATGTACTCTTTTTTTAAACCTAGATATAACAATGGATCACTTTCTATAACGAGCTTGAAACCCTTTATAAAAATACTGGCCTTCAACGTTTGCATCTTAGATTTAAGTGAATTGTTAGAATTAGTCACTACAATGCTGGAAGTGTACAGCAAACCTACATGAAACACACGAACATGTATCTCCTATTGGATTTATTCAGAATTTTATTACATCAGCTCATATAACAGCATTGAGTTTCACCAAATTACAGTTTTTTAAAAATATTTTTTGACAAAATTTTTGGCTCCATTTGAACATGTTCATGCTCAGTTTCTATGTTCAACTGACTGAACTTGTTCTGTTACAATATAACAGCAATTGATGACAATCTAGCGATCAATCAAGACACTGTTTTATAAATGTCACATTGAATATGGTTTTAGGTGCCTATAGCTCTATTCACCGATCCCTCTGTTACATTAATATCAAAAGAAATAGTACGAGGTTCTCCTAATTACAACAATATGTCATACGGTAATTATTTAGTATGAATCACAGATATTTCATGGAATTTTCGTTCAACGCAAGTCAGTTGTTCTACAGTAGTAGTACTTAAATATTAGCCCGTTGCCGTAGAAAAGATCCTCTCTTCAGCATTATATGAAAAGTTTCTAGTGTAATCGTCTACTTGTTATTTCAAGAAAGTAAACGAATTTTTTTTATGTATGAGAATTGAAATAAACATGATTCAACTCATTTTTATCCAGCACCATATTATTTACAAACTTAGTTGAGAACGTTGCGGAAAAGTTTCTTAGCTTGGTGTATAATCAAGTGATTTTATAAAACTGAATTGGACGCCATAATAGTGTCCCAGTAATTGCATGTCTAATTGGTTTGGGAATTAATGATTCTTCTACTTAAAGTAACTGTCATAAATCACCAATTAGAATAAGATCAAAGTTTCCAAATACAGCATTAAAATTGTCATAAATTTGTTTTGATTTAGTATCAATATTTCGTAACAGTTGAGCACTCACTAAATTAACTTCATTTGTGATCATAACGCGAACATACTTTGAAGAGTCTGATAGTGCTGTCTACTCCATTCTATGATAATAGTAGTTTTGGGATTGGTATCATAAATGATGTGTGTTACACAGTGTCATTGATACCCACAGCAGCTTTGTTAGTAGACACACGAGTTACGTTTGCCTTGTATATGTACCTAAGATGATAAATAATGGAAGTAATAACAATATAAGGTATCAGCTGGATTTCATGACAAGTTGATGAGATTGACTGTTTTGCTTTAGATTTTTCCTCTTATTTGGAATGGTACCCGGTCTAGTAAAAGGACCTAGAATTATATAATTGTTGAAATACATCAACTTTATTCCAAATACTTGCAACATTAAGCTCATCGTGTTTTTTATCATCGTCACGACACAAGTGTCGTTAAATGTCAAATATTTTAGAAATATCTAAGTCCGGCTTGAAATGTCGTCGTGACACAAAAATTTTTATTTGTAATGGTCATAAATTGTAAGGCATTGCTATCTGCTTAAAAATTATCATCATTGTTGCTAAAAAGTGTATGTAATGTGACCATATCGTGTCTGCAGTAATTAGAATCTATGGCAACGTCATAATTTCCACACCAAATTATGCGAGGTTTATCTCGTAAAACATCCACTGCAAGGGTAACATTGTCCTAGGCTTTTGGTGTTTTTATATTTATATAAATGAATATTTTCCAGATATTAGATAAATCTGCATCAATGTTTAGTTGCTCTGATATTTTTTGTGGTGTAGTTTTATACGTTTAATCTCTTGCGGCCACACTGCAAGAATACAGAGAACAACAGTGTCAAAATTTTGGACTTAGCCTTACGATGTGAGCACCATGCTGCTTCTTGACTCTTAATGTCTTTTAGAATATCAATAACGATTTTACAAATTATTTACACTATGTTTAATCCTAAAAGTTAATGTATAGTTTGAATTATTAAATGTTTTAAATTACTTACACCTCTATCGTTCTAGTTTACATGTTCCACAACGTATCATGCACATAAATATTCTTCTAAACTAAGTTAATAATCGCTGTCCCATCCTAATGTATACTATATACAAATATTTAACTGATTATGCCACCTTTTGGTTCATAGCAATACAAATTCTTGGTCGTGTAACACCAGCTCGTAATATAAAGGATTTTCATTAACGCTATTGATTTTATTTTAATCTCGAAATTCACCCATGCTTGCATAATTATGAACATTGCTCTCTAAAATTTTGAAAATGTTTTGATTTTTAAATCGCTTTTTATACTTTTTAAATCAATCATCAGCAGTTTCAAGGAGGTTCCAGAGTCAGAAGAAGCTACACTCTAGAATTATTTATAAAGTTAATTGTACAAATCTAATAACATAAAGCTCATTTTCATATTACACCAGGGTAATCATTGTGTTATAAAAAAAATATTTTTTCTTATTTTTCTATTATAAATGCCAAAATATTATCACTTGAAATAGCACCTTCATGAATCTCATGGGAAATTTTTTATTTTTATTTGATTTTAATTGACCAAGGCTTACTTTATTATCTAAATGATTTAAGATAGGGTTAACGTAACCAATTTTTTTATAATAATTGATGTATGCAAAGTCGCGTGTAATTTTTTGTACGGAAACTGGTAGAAACTTACATTTTCGTATGAAAAATTGCTTGTAACTTTAGGCACGTTAATTATTTTTAAAAATT